>JAUELE010010670.1:0-16866 GCA_031471655.1 Diodora aspera
ACGACAGTAACCCGGGCGGGATTCGAACTCGGAACCTTTTGGTTGCGAGTCCAGTGCGCTAACCACTGCGCCAACCCTGCGCCCTTCATTTGTCTGTTGCTGTTACGGATTACATTTCCTTGAAAAGTAGCTATTTTGTTACTGGTTTGGGGTTGATATCCGTCCGGGATTCGAACTTTTACCGTCAGGGTCAAGCGCACAGATCAAGCGATGCAGACCAGTTCGCCACAGAGACTTCACGAGAAAACAAAGTTCAGCAACTGAGTTTACTATAGTGCAGACATTCAGTACCCCCTGATAGATAACTGTCACATCACCCAAGGCCGATATGAAAGTGGAATAATCATTGACAGTTGAGAAAATGATCAAAGACTGTAAGCAAACTGAACTGTAGGCAGAATTAGAGGTAACCATATGCCACATCAGCCTTGGAAGCTGTGACAATTACCTGTCTGTGGGGTGCTGAGTGTCGACTATATAGAAATAGGGTTCAACCATAGCAGAATAGCTACTTTTCAAGAAAATGTGATCCAAAATGAAAACAACAAAGAAACAAAATAATATTGTCTCTTGTCATTTCCCAAACTGTCACTAACTGTCCTTAAGCCATTTTCATCAAAGACGTGATTTTGTTCATTACATCGATATCGCGTCTGTATAGTCAGTTACTATATACTGTACATTTGCTGCTCTTCAAGTCATGGGTTTAATAGAGCTAAATACGATATTAACGTTAGGTCAATTTGTATTATATAGCTTATAAATAAATCAATAAATAAATGTCTTAAAAATAAAGAAGTGGCTTGATCAGTCAATCATTTACAAAATAATTCGATCGATCAATCAATCAATCAATATTTATTCAAAGATTAAAGAAATCATTGAAATAAAATATCCATTTCTTTCTTTCATTGTTTAAACGTTTTTGTCTTTAAATAACACGGATAATAATATGTTTTGATTTTCAATTTTAGAAACATTTTAAATTAAAAAAAATTAAGCATAGTCACATTGACAACAATAGACAGAAGCATTATATTTTAAAACTGGACCACAACTATTCCCTCTCTGACGCTCTTACCATTAAACCAGGGCCAATCTACGAATTATTTAGCGTTATCCTGTTGTTGGTAGATTTCAACCCTGAAAGCAAAAAATTCACATTGAGCTACTTAGTTATTTAAAGAAGGTAATTGCGTATTTGATATCTCTGACGATCACTTCAGTTGAACGGTCGGCAAAATTCCAAGGCTAATTGTAGTTATCAACGATGTACGAGTCTTGAAGAATCAGCTTGGTGGGATGTCGGCCAGAATGGCACTAGACGTGATCAGTTGGTATTTGCACCCCTTTTTCATGCGATGGAGACCACGATTGTAGCTCCTTTATCATCTGAGCCAAGGCTCAATGATACACTGGCCTACATTATGATAAGAACGATCTGCATTTTCTTTTAAAAACTAAACCGTTGAATAAATCAATATGGCTCAGCGGATGATACTGATTGGAAAACGTCCTGTTATTGTAGACTGTGTAAATGAAAGAATCGTTTATGGTTTGTGTTCCAAGTCGTTTTACTTACTGATCAGTATTTCGAAATTTGTTGCTGTTAAACGGCAGCTGTTATTGTGTCGAATGCTGTAAAGCAATTGATATAATGTACAATATACTTTGTACTGGATTAGATACATGACAAAAAAATATCAAAGAACACTGGTCACATCATTGGTGGCACATGGCACTATTTTAGACATAAGACAATGACATAGCCTATCGTACTAAATGTATACTGGTGTCAAAAGGGAACGATACTAAGACTTTGAAGTACGATCGAAGAAAAACAAACGTAATTTGCATGTACGATATGTATTCAAAAAAGCTTGAAGGAGTCAAAAGCTAAAATTTGAAAACCCGACAAATTGCAAACCTTACTGGAGCAACTTGCATCTTATCAACACACACATATACTAGGCAACTGCTATGCATCATAGGACAAATTACTTAAAAATATTAAGGTTTATAGTGTTAATTACTGTGCAACTGTTATGGATCAGTGCAACAGTTACGGGCAACTGCTTTTACTTCAAAGCAACGTGGCAAAAACTACTGATCAACAGTGACTGCACTAAAGAAACATAGCAACATTTACAAGTGACAAGACAATACTTTATTACCCTTTGGGGGAATTTGTTTTGCACAAGGAGGCAATAACATAAAAACATCAGACACATGTAAGAACAGATATAAGGATTAATTTAAGATGACTCGAAAAATATGTTCACGCGCATCTAACCCTTAATAGGATACAAATACACTCACAAATAACCATTAAAGTTGAAAACGTGCTCCCGAACGCTAAAATAGGTCTGGTGCTATATGTGTGAAATAAATAACATAAATAATGTTATAACAGTATAATACATTGTAAACGTGTATGCCTAATTATAAATAACGCCGCATTCCCTTAGTCCTGGCATATATATGCAGATGGATTTATTTTCTATTTTCCAAAAGCCAGTCTCATTCCGAACCTTTTTCTGAGGGTTTACCGAAGAATGTTTCGTCTATTTCCGAATGCTTTCCGAATATGAGCCGAATGCATTTATTTGCAGGGCTGATGTTTCCGAAGATTTAGGAATATTTTCAAGATTCTGTAGGAAAGGTCGGAATGCATCTTTGTTCTCTTTTATATCCCAAATTAAATAAGGCTGTTCAAGAGAATGTAAAACCGACAAAAATACTATATCTGTTATGCATTATTCGTGGTATGTACATACGTTTTAGCGAAATCTCGGTGGCTGAGTGGTCTACGTCGCTGATCTTTAGTGCTGGCGATGGGTGCCTGGCCCTGAGGGCGAGGGTTCGAATCCGGATGGGACTCAACCCCAGCAGTAGCAGAATAGCTAATATTCAAGGAAATATAATCCCAAATAAAACAAATTATGTTATGACCTTAAACAGGACACAAGTAAACCCCCAATTAACCTTAAACAGGATACAAGTAAACCTAAACCCTCAGGATACAAGTTAACCCCTAACCCTAAATAGGACAAAAGTAAACCCCAAACTAACATCAAAATGGGATACACGTAAACCCTCCAGCTATCCTTAAATAGGATACAAGTAAACCCCCTAGTAACCCTAAACAGAACAAAAGTTAACCCCCAATTAACACATTTAACCCTAAATAGGATACTAGTAAACCCTCAATTTACCTTAAATAGGATACACGCAACATCCCAAACTAACCCTAAATAGAGCAGATATCTGAAGCGAGGTAAGACCATATTAAGAGCATTGACTGCTGCTTGCCGTTGCAATTCATCGTCAGTTGCTGATATTGTTAACTGAGGTCTGTAGAGGGAAACTGTTAAAGTATTTAACACACACTCTGGTCCATCATTCCCACTGGCATTTCCTCATTATGTTGATACTTTTACGTCAGGGAAGTGTTTGATGTAGAAATTGTCCGCAGTTGCCTGGTTTAATAATAACTTACGATCAGATTTCCACCTTAGCCAGTACTAGGTCACGTTGTAAAACTTCGATGCGTGACAGTCGGGATATATTTCCTTATTTGCATACCGATTGACAACATTATACTGATGCAAAATTACTCGCATCAAAGTCTTGAAGTATCAGAGAGTTAAAATTCCTGGCATGCTGCTTAAGCGGTCAAAGAGATTATTCAGCCATGTTGCTAACTGGTAATAATCAAAATATGCTGAACAGTGATGAAAACGCACCAACAGTAAATGATGAGAATATTTAAGGGCGCATACATCTATGTGAAAATTTCAAAGAATAAATGATGTTGAACCTTAAATGATATGAATGGTATCGAAGACCTCAATTTGACCACTAACGTCTTTCATACACTGAAATAAAACTCATCAATAATTGTGATTCCTATATTTTATGTCATCAGGCCAGTTACCCTCTTCAAATTTGAAATATTTATTGGTGCTCCGTTTTTAATGTTGTTCAGTATATTGTGTAAAGTAACAAATGGGCATGTCGTTAATATTATATATAAATATAATGTACACAGTTGCCTTAGGTAAATATGATGCATACATGAACCATTGACATACGCAGCACTACGTATAGAACTTCCAAGGTTCTTTAATGCATAGAGGTAAATAAAAACTGTTTCTAAAATAAACACGACATCCAGAAACAAAAACACGGCATGGAAAGAAAAACGTGTGTGTGGAACCTGACATTGATGCACTGGTCCGCTTTACGTGTTTCCCTTCCTCTTCTGTTTGCTTCGTCTGGTTCTGTCATTAAGAACCACGCTCAGGTGAATTGGAATGGGGATATAGGTAACCGTGTGAGGCAACCATGGGCCGTATCTCTTATAAGCTATTTTTATCTTTATATCTCCTGACTCGAGATGCTGCCATTGTTTTTCTCAATTTGTATATAATGGATAGTGTAAAATGGTTTCATGTATTTCCATCCATAACGTTTCGTTATAAAATGTGAAATATTTTCAAGATGACAATAATTGTGTCTTTATTTAAAAAGGGCTTGAGAAATGAGTGGATTGAGCCGATCTTGGGTAGATTTGCTTCTTTTAATTAACATCAAATCACAGTCATATATACTGGACATGTGAGAGTGATTTCATCTGTAATGTCATATTTTGTTCTTTATTACATTATAACAATATAACGTAGTCTGATTTGTACATAGTGTTAACTGTCTTGATATCACATAAGGGGGTGGGGGTGAATATATCTTATGGCTTGAAAACCAAGTACATACTGTTAAAGTGACAACGGGTTCCGATATTCATTAAATTAATGTCAATCATTTACGTGTTGTCTTTGTGACTGCTTTTTGTGTGTCTTGTTTCTGAAATTATATACGTTTTAACGACTTAATAACAACATAGTATTTAGTATGACATTGGGTTACAGATGACATTAAAACAAAATTACTGCCGGATACATTCAACGCTGAGTGTGAAAGAGGCAACAAAGGCTGTAACTGCCAGCGCTGCTGCAATACTGGGGTAATACGAATGAAAGTGACTTGACTTCGGAACAGCCAATCGTTTTCAGAGCTGAAATTAGTGCAGAACACGGATACCATCTCGTTGTTGAGGGGTGAAGAGATTTTATTGTCCATGATAGACGGGAGCTTCTGTAAAACCGACGTCTCTGGTTCTTTTAGATTACCATTATTTACCATATCCAATTCTGTAACAGCAATAAATAACCTTTGGTATTTACCCGTACTTAGTGTTTAATAGTTTGAATGGTATAGTGGCTAATACGGACGAGAGAAACGACTCAACCGATTAACATCTGCCTTTTTCGAGGGCGGAAAATAGCAAACCCCAACAATGACCTAAATATGACCAGATAAATACAAATACTAGTAATGAAGAGTTGATTGGCCATAGGCCCACGAAAAATACAAAATGTGAAATGTATATTCAGAGAGGCAAGTGAAAATAATTTCCTGTATAAATCATCAAAGAATTAACTATCATTTCGCAAAGCTTTCGGAGCAGCCGAACAATTAATAAATTTGGCACAATTTTCTAACATATACATCTTTCTCTCACTGCATTTTTTGTTGTTATTATTGATTGTACATTCCTATCAACCAAAGATAGATATCTATCTCTCAAGTAGGAATATACATCACATTTAAATAAAAACTGTAATATATCTGCTGTACGATTGCATGTACACATATTGCACACTAATTTAGCAATATCAATATTTTAATCCCAATATTACATGATATATTGTTGTGTACAATACCGAGACCACGGAATCCATCTATTCGCTGATTCTGTTCTGCATTGAGAATGATCTTGTATATAAATTTCATGACATGAGGCGAATGAGTCCAGAGTAAATGAGATAAATCTGCACAGCATTACTTTCTGCAGGAAGCAAGTGTATGCATCAATCTCTCATCACCACAAAAACCGACGAAGAAAAAGTAAACATTAACAACACCAACAAGTGTACCTGTACGATTCGTCGTAAATATACTGACGTCCAATAAAAAGCATACCAAATGATTTCAATTATTTCCCCTTAAGTCTTTATGCCATAGTTGATCAAAAGGATGCTTGAATTTCGGTGAGTGTAATTTGATTAACATCATCTCATTGATAAACCTTCCAAGTCTTGAAGGGATATCTCTTGTATATCCAACGCATTTGTAAATTTATGCAGTAGTCTCTCAAAATGTTGGTATACTTTCTTTTGGACGTCAGTATAGACATTAATCACCATTAACCTACAGGATTGTTCTCAAACAGTATTGTGGGTAAATTGTTTATGACCACAACATGTTTCGGTATACTTTCTTTTGATCTTCAGTATATATTCCTATGTAATATGCTCCTGTGTAATTTGTTCCTATGTAATACATGTACATGTATATTATTGTGTAATATGTTCTGTGTAATATAATTATTCTGTGTAATATATTCCTAAGTAATATGCTCCTGTGTAATGTGTTCCTCTGTAATATACATGTGTAACATGTTCTGTGTAATATAATTATTCTGTTTAATATATTTCTATGTAATATGCTCCTGTGTAATTTGTTCCTATGTAATATATTCCTGTGTTATAAGTTCTGTGTAATATAATTATTCTGTTTAATAAATTTCTATGTAATATATTCCTGTATAACATGTTCTGTGTAATATAATTGTTCTGTGTAAGATGATACTGTGTAGTATGTTCCTGCTTACACGTGGTCTTGTCCTTCTATTAGTCACAATATTGCATCTATTTCGAAAATTCGGTTCTATAGCCGCTTGTCGTTAAAAACAAGGTAGAATGATATACATGTACAAGGTATAAAGAGCAAAAACAAATTACATGTACATCCATGACACATTTAAAGACCAAACCATGGTTCTTAAGGTTCTTTATTGTGGTAAAGATGTAAGTTACACTAACCTGTAAGAAATTAAACGAACAGAGACTTTCCCACTGAATTAGGTGTACATTTACACTCACACACGCACGCACGCACGCACGCACGCACTCATGCACTCACTCGCTCACTCTTGATCCGGGAACACTGCTGTAATCTCTTGTTTATGTGCCTGTCTCTGGCCTTGTCTTTTCTTTTTTATAAGTCTTCTGGGGCTGAAAGATGTTGTATATGGATGAAATTAAGAATTCTAAAAACACATGAGTCAATGTTAAAACACGAAATCAGAAAACAAATATAAAAAGACTTAGTTTGTTTATTGGCATGTATGCGTACAATTGATATCGCTTTCGCTTTGTAATTGGTTATTGGTTTCGATTGTCAAGTGCAATTTTTTATTCGAGCCCCAAAACAGTCTGGCTCAAGATAAACAAGTCAAGGCTAATCGATTCCACAAACTGTGAAATCGTGGAATGTAGATCCAAGGATGTCGTTTGAGGAATATACAATGAAATAGAATATTTCATCGACTAATTTTAAGTAAATGACAATAATTAACTGTCGTCATTTCCGATTGAAGCAAAACAGAATGCTGCATGTGTCACTTGTTTTACTCATGATAACCAGAAGTGTCTGTCTTGTACTGGATGTATCGAAGTAATGTCAAATTGACTTTCATTACATGAATCCATCTGTGGATCAACTAAAACACGAAATAAATTGGGAAATATACCTCACACCTGTTTTAAAGTGTACAAAGTTTGTATATTTGGTTAACACATCTCAGCTGAGTACAGGTAATTCTCAGGTGAGAAACTGTAATCCATATAAGATGTACAGTACAGGTGATTCTAAGTAAACAATACATAATTACAGGTGTTTCATAGGTGAGACAATTTAAAGTATACCCAGACACATAGGTAAAGACAATACAAGGGTGTAACAGGTACATGTATTGACAGAATGAGGGAATATTCTTCTTTTCGATATGTTAGATTTACTTCAACCACAGCAGAATACATCTCCCGAACTTCCCCACCCCATTTACCAAGTCTCCACCCCAAATCCGTCAACAATACATTAGTTCCTTATGCTAAATATCGGCAAAACATTTCGTTTTTTTGTTGTCCAGACACAACAGCTTCGACAAATGAGGCAAATTATGTCTGGCTAAGAACGTGAGAGCCAAGGCTGGAATTTTTGTTATGAAAAAGTAAACTAAAGCGACAGTTTGTCTGTTCTGTTAGGAAACAGGTCACGTGACGTATTAACCTTCGTCTGCAGTTCCTCGGTGCTATTTTCCTACGATATATTTAAAACATTCGTCTGTTAGGGCCCTGTGATTTCTCCTCAACAAAACATGACAGACGTTGGAAAAATACAGACAGAAAATATCGACCCATAGCTTAGGATGTCTGTTAGAAACTTCATTCACATTAACAAGTAATATCTTTCTATATTTGTACATAGTTCCACGCCATGAACGCGATACTTAAATGTCTTACGTCAATATTAACTGGTTGTCTGTGACTCAGCGAGCGACGCGTCGCACGTTCATACGCACGTCGGTCGTGCGACATGTCGTAATCTGGGCCGGCCACGTTGCCGACGTTGTTTCCCCCTGTCATCATCTATCTGTCTTAAACAGGACATTCATGCTTTGATGTTTTAGATGTCTTGCGATTCATTTTGTGATATTGATTTTCGTATTTTCTGGCAATCACCCTCGTAAGTAAATGTACGAGCGTCCCACAGTACCAATGAGGCGCCTGGTCGCAGACACACATTTTATGATGATTTAATGAAATGGAAACGAATTTGATTTGCAAGTAAGTGCAACTATCGAGCTGCAATTTACCTACCTTTCCCTTGCAATTTACGCCACGCTGCTTTTAGAGGTTAAAATAGCCGACCGGCCAGACAAAGCCAGCTTTTCCCTTTGTTTTAATTTGGCCAAAATAGATTAAATTTGAACCTATAATGGCGGCTATTAGACATAAGCACCTCTTTGTTTTGCAGTCGTAAACAGCGGACTAGACGGGTTATACGTCGGTTTCTGGCTTTTAACTGAAAAAGGTCTTCTATTCAGACGGAACCGTCTCTCCAACTAACCACAATGTTGTTCACTCGGACGCTGCGTAGTCATGTTCCATTACTTAGAATAAAACATGTCCCAGGTCTCTTTCATCTTCTTTAACGCCAGATATACTTTGGCAATACATGTATTTAAATATTCCATGTCCATGGTGCTCGCTCCAAAGATTTGCTTTCAGTTATTGGTTTGTTGGCCTGAATATGAGCAGTTTGGTACTCGTAAGGTTCTACTGCAACGTCAGATATACTTTGGCAATACATGTATTTAAATATTCGATGTCCACGATGCTCGTTCCAAAGATTTGCTTTCAGTTATTGGTTGGTTGGGGTGAATCTGAACAGTATGGTACTCGTAAGGTTCTTCTACGACGATTGATGTTGCTACATCTACGAATGAAAGCAAGAATAGGAACCGCAAGTACTGCTTTACAGCTGCTTGGACTACAGCTGCTGCTGCTAGTATTACCACTACTGCTGCGGTTTTTGTCAAGACCCTAAGATTCAAAGATTAACTTTCAGTAATTGTTGGTTGGCGTGAATATGAGTAGTTTGGTACTCGTAAGGTTCTCCTACGACGAATGCTGCTACATCTACGAAGGTCATATTTGTGCCAGAATACAGGGGTGCCAACAAAATCAAACGCGATTACTTACAACAGTGGACACTGATAGAAGCTAGAATATGAAGTACTATAAACTCAAACTTTACAGAAATACTAGTACATGTACTGCTGTTGCTGCTGCTGCTTTTGTCAAGACCAGAAGACTACACAAGTGCATAAATACTTATGAGGAAAAGGAGGAGAAAATATTACTGCTCTGGGAATAGATTTCTTCCAAAGGCAGGCCCGGATCCGGATTGGGGGGCGCACAGGTGGAGTATCCCCCGACCCCCTTAGATCCTCCTTTATTATTTTTGCTATTTTAGCAGCAAACCAACCCCTAAAATATCACAAAAACTCGTGTAATATGCTGATAATGCACCATTTTATGTTAATTTTCAAAATGTTCCCGGGAAGCATTCCCCCGGACACCCCTAAAAACTGATATCTTTCATCTACTAGGTTGTACCCCCCACCCCCCTTAAAGCAAATTCTGCATCCGATCCTTTAAGTCGTGCCCAAAAGGCTTAGGAGACAAAGATGAGCTTCATATTCCGAAACGTTGACTCAGATCTTGACAAACTTTCTGCTGTCACTGCTGCTGCTGTTACTTATTCTGCACCTGTCGCTACTTTCGCTTGACCACCACGCCCACTGTAACTTAATTGCAACATTAAATCTTAAATCTGTGAAGCCATTTTGTAGAATTATTACGACATCACAAGACAGTACTGGATGATTGTCAAGTCATCTGAAACACATTGAAATGAAGCAAGTATGATGCAACTAGTACACAAAGAATTAATTGCCATGTGATACAGGTGACAATGCAGTGTGTCGAACTGACGGATATCACCCTACCGTGCCATGTTATCACTGGCTGAAACAGCGGGCGTGTAATGACCATGTTACACAGCTGTTAATTGAACGACCAGGTGGGCTGTGTCTTCGTGACATGCGCAGACAGATAGGACAGTCGTGTGAAAGCCTTCAACGTTCTGTCACCTTTAACAATGCAGTTTCATAACCTAAAAATAATACAGAGACTGGTTCAGGTTGGATCAAAGGAGAGAACCAGACTTATTAATGTTTATGCTCGGAGATGCGTGTGTGGGAGTAGTGAACGAGATGGGTGTGGCGGGCGTGGCACAGAAATTTGAACGCATGGTCTTGCATTTGTAAGATGTATGCGTAAAACAATGATCAAATTTAAGTTAATAAATACAATCATTATAAAACAATTAAAATATATACTGGTCACCAACTAATAATGCACTTTGTTCTGCAGTGAAAACAAATTGTTCATTTTGATTTACACACAAAGCATTCATGTCCGATGTTCTCTCTCGTTCACGTTAATCAAACTGTCAAAGTGCCGTCTACAGTTGGGTCTACATTTCTGGTCACGTGACCTATAATGGCGGCCTTTTCTCTGTGCAGCCTTCGTCTGTTATTATCATTGCATTAAGTTTTTAGATGTCGTCCAGTTTTTTTTAGCAATAATCTGTCATTGCAATTAAAAGTGAGTGAACGACTAGACGCTTCTGGTTGTCTGTAGATACCGCTCTCTGAGTCATCACACAAATATCAGCCTGGTCGAAGTTTTATAAGGTCCAACGATGATTTTTTAGATTGTCTTATAAACTTTAGCATAATTGAGAAGACAATAAACAGTTGTCTAGCCAGAGATTGATACCCAGTAATGAGACGACAGGGTCTACGAACTATTCTAAAAATAGAAATATACAAACCCGTATGAATGCCATATTTTTGGTTTGACGAGACTTTTGATTGGTCAAGGAGTGATTGCCTTTACACAAATGTGAAAGGGAATCGTCCATGACGTCTTGGCGCCTCCGAGGAATAACTGCTAATTGTAAAATGCGTCTAAGGATTGTTTATTGTATTGACTGAATTAGACTGTCTTTTGACAGATGAAAATGGCCGGCAAGGGCCGCTTCGGTTAAAACCAACAGTGTTTAGCAGAGAGATATATGAAAATGCCCATCATATTAGGCGGACCATATGGGGGTGAACATTCGTTGGGAAAGTAAATCAATGCCATATAAAACAATTCGTGCACCATTTAATTGGGGGGGGGGGGGGGGAGATTCCACAGCAATGTCCAAGACGTGCGTAAGGTACTGAATGTGCCCATGCAACATTGCCCATTTGTTATTTTTGTACTTCTAGAATACTTTAATGATGCATTAAGTCTAGAACTTAATATAGGAACTTAATATGTAAAGCACACGTTCCACCGTTTAGATGAAAACGATATTCTAGCATATTTAGCCTACTGATGGAAGGGAATAAAGGAACTAGACTTTTGTCAAGACCCTCAGGCTATTTGGTTGTAACTGTGAGAGCTTGGTGAGAAGAAGTACACTTCTCTAAGAACATATCTCCTGTAATAGTATTGCAGGCTACAGCGGAGATGAATATTGGAAGAAATATAAAGCATAGATGCCTATGCCTTGACTCAGGGTCTTGACAAAAGTCTATAGAGGAACGTTTGTCCGAAAGAGTGAAATATCATCTCAAAAGTTCCCCGTCGATGTCGGGGAGGGGGGGGGGGGCGTCATCCGGAGACATGAATCACACGTCAGATACTAACAGTCATATGTTTCATGGCTGATTAAAATATACAAGATGTTAAAATGCTTTGTCGGTTAATATAACACCTCATATGCACCATTGTTCCCTTAGTATTGCCATCACTATATTGGAAGTTAGACCCTGTTTTATGGAACCAGTAAATATGACCCACTTAACCAGTCCTGAATGCAATGGTTGTTTGGAATTCCCTCCAGATTGCAGACTTTCGGATTTGGCCGTCAACACGAGGCGTTTCCGAATGGCTGGGAATGCCGTTTCGTGCTATAAATAGCCTACTTTCGCCTTGAGGTATTCCAACCCATGATTTGAAAAGGTAGTTTTTAAGATACAGATAGATATACCAAACATTCAGTTTTAGTAATATTAGTGATCTGAAGCCGTGTATGTTTTTATATAGTCTGTCATCCAGACCCTGAAGTTTTACTATAGCAGAGACAAGCACACAGTCTAGATATTTTGCCAGTCTAGATAGCCGCAGCTTCTGAAGTTAGCAGTCTCTCTGGTTCTTATTTATTTTATTACAAATGAATATCGTTTTAAATTATTTGTTTTTTTAAATAAGAATGTTAATCTTTCTTCAGAGACTATATTTTAGTCTAGTTTTTATAATATTTCACCTATGTCAGTAATTGCAAGACTTAACTCTATCTTAAGCTTTTAACTCATTGGCTAAACATTATCCAGTTTACAGTGGCGTTACTTATCCGCCGTTTTATTTCTTGAAGAATTAGCTTGGTTCTTGAATATTCCATTAACCGTCATAATGATTTTCCAATTAAATAACTTACATTGTTCTTAAACAAAGCGGACGGTGAACTCAATAACATTCATTTTTCGTTAAACTTAAAGGGGAATTCAATTTCGTATTTAAAAGTCTACGTCTGTTGTCGGATCAAATTTTCAACAATATGAATAAACCACATGTTCAAATTAGGGCTCGTTAAATATTCATCAGAAACATTTTCTTCAATTGACATTAGTGAACCTGAGACGCCATGTAGTGGAATAATTCATATATTTTACTTAAATTAAAACCCAAATATGTGCTTAAAACGGATATGCCAGGCTGACACGAATGTACTGAAGTTAGTTAGTTGATTATAGTACTTCTGAGAAGGCTTTCAGAATGCAAGCTGGCGTGTATGAACAAATTACTTACGTTGTTACTTTACATAGGATGAATATAATACACTTATAATTGAGTCTCCACATGACGTAAAGCATATTAAAACAGCTTAGTTGTAGTATGAATATAATTACCAGAGATAAGTAGGCCTACCAGAGGAGAATGATATTTGAACTAAAAGTGTACTTGAAGTGTGAATCAATAAATTTAAAGGACATCAAAATTATATTTTACAAACATTTATTTATTTTGGCCATAATACCACATTCAGACGTTGATACCTATAGTTTTATTGTTAAAATTTCATGCACAATTTTTTTTACTTCGAACGTTCCATAGAGATGTCTAACGGAAACGATGCAAAGACTTTGAAATACGACCGAAGGGAAACAAACGTATATTGCATATGACATAAATATGTATTTAGTTGTGTGATGGTGCCCCGGGTAAAACTTTTGTCAAGTGGCTCAGAACACCATCAATAAAAGGAAATAACTAGGGGATTCAAATTCAACAAACAAATTTATTACATAGGAATCAAAAATAATTTCACACCGGCAATCAAGGGTAGAATGCTACCTCATCGAAAATAGACTAAGGCCATCATAAAATGCGCATGAATATGATATCGACTAATTACATACACCGATTACGTCATAGTGACGTCATAAAAATAGGCACCCTAATGTATAACTATTGAACATAGAAAAAATATACGAACCAAGGTTTGATTCCGGGATCCGGGAACATTACTTGAGGGATTCCAACCAGGAACGGAATTCTCAAAATGGCGGAAGCGGTGGTCGACCTTCCCTCCAGCAACCACGGTCGGCGCCGAATTAGTACGAACTTAACCGAGATCACGACGCCAAGCGCCGACTCTCCATACCCATCCGATATTATCGTATAAATAGGAAAATTGGATGTCACGTGGATACATGAAAATCACAAGAATCACGAATTACAGGAAAATATATCAAATCACAGGGGAAGAATGCGTTCGAGCGCTATGTTCCCAAGTTCATGAAAGATGCGTTTGGGAGGCAAGACCAGTCCGCCGTCACAACTGTATGTATTTTCTGTAAAAACCATTTGGACCCTGAGTCATTAAGAAAGGGGTCCAGCAACACAATACTAACAGGGCGGCTGAAATATGTAACGTTGTTGTGGGGTAATTTGCTGTAACTTTTCTTAAACTATCATTTAAAAGACTTCTTCTCTCTCGCTGTGCACCATGCACTACAAGACGACCAGGATGGGGATCGGTTTGCTAATACTTTTGTTTTTAGCGATGTTTTAAAAAGAACTTCGGTGTTTACAATGAAAACCTGCCCATGGAGTGTGAAACGCAACTCATCTGTCCAGCAAGTGTAATAATAATAATAATAATAATAATAAAAATAATAATAACACTTTATTATCCAAGTACATATGGAAATTCTTTTCCCACCCGTTGTCGCCGTCGAGTAGCGCCAATACCCATTTTCAGGTGGGTCGACTGGGACAAGTGGAGTTAAGTACCTTGTGCAAGGTGCAACGGCAAGGGCACAGCTCGCGATCCGAGTCCGGCTCACGGCTACCGCGCCTCCAGTCTATTTCAGTACTGGTGTAGAAAGATATTATGCTGGAGGACTTGCAATCTCTACAGATGTTGGCGTTGTGTTCATTGCAAATACAAAGTTTTAACGGAGCTCATCTCAGAGCAAGGACCTAGTGAGGTTTAGTCATGCTATTGTACAGTGGCTCGGAGTTTTATACAATTATTGTGATTTTTCATTGTAAATACGAGAAAAGGCTAAACAAATCTCAACATTAAAACACAGAAAGCCCAAAATTATAGTATCATAAATAAGAACAAAACGCGGAAATTCAAACGAAACTATCGAAAATGCATCAGAAAAAGAACGCGAAAAAGGTACACAAACTGCCGGAAAGGTACATTCAAATGCATTACACTTACATGTATTTTCACTATACAGTCTTTATCTAAAGCATATTTAGTGCCTGAGAAAGGTGAAAGGTCAAACTAGTCTTTTGGCAAAGAGCAATCGTAGCTACTCGCCTCTCTCCGTGATCGGGCAGAGGACTCGTACGTTTCTCGTGAGCCGACATGCGAGAAAAGTATGCATGTCGGAGGAATGACAATCGAAATGTTTTCATATAGGCCTTTACGGATTAAGCCGAGTACTGCCAAGCGAATTCGTGGCGCACGTTTAGAAGTGATACGACCAAATAGTTCCATTGAACGTTTTCTTTACTAATTTGTTTGGATGGCGATTTATAACACTAATGTGCTTATCTGTTAAGTCTGAAATTGTATGATTATGGGGGGGGGGGGTATAATATTCTTTTAATGACATCGCTTTCCTCGAATTTTATCAAGCGAAGGCGCAAAGCGACGACAATTCAGAGTTATCTTTTCCTACAACAGTTTTCAAAGCAGTTTCTTCTTGTATTCGTTTTGCGCTAATTCATTGATAAAGAACTGAAACAGGAACGGGCTGAGATTACAGCCCTGTCTAACACCTAAAGGGCAACATAATACATCAGACAAAATGTTGTTTACCGTTACGCAACTTTTAACTTGACTATACATTGATTGCCCTACTGAATCAAACGCTTTTTAAAAGTCTATGAACGCGACATAAAGTTTTTCTCCATTGCGAGAGAGATGTCTCTGTATAATAGCATTCAAAACAAAACAATTGTGAATTGCTGCCTTTTAACTGTATACCAGTACAGTATTTACGTAGATTCTTTACTTTTATTCGTTCTCCTGCAAAGCATCTCTGTATCCGCCGTGTCCACGTGTTCTGAACAGTCTTCTTTGAGCGCTTCTGAGCTGTTGCAGAACTGGAGATTAGCGCTATATAAATCTATAGTTATTTTTACATGTATCATTTTTAACTGTGCTATTTGTTGATTTCTTGTGTTAATGTATTTGTATCGTATCGATGTGGCTTAATTCTTATCATCACTGCAGAGCTGTGAATGTAAAACAAATTTCCCTAAGGAAATTAGGAAATAGGCTCACAGAAGTGGGCTGTTCGGCAAGGGGTTCAGCAGTAGTGGGTTGTTCGGTAAGAGTTCAGCAGTAGTCGGCGGTTCTATTAAGGGTTCCGCAGTGGTCTGTGGTTCAACATGGGTTCAGCAGTTGTGCGAGGGTCTCCTAGGGGTTCAACAGTAGTAGATGGTTCTGCAAGGTGTTCAGCAGTGGTGGTTATACATGGGTTCAGCAGAAGTGAGTGGTGCTGCACTGGGTTAAACATCAGTGAGTGGCTCTGCAGTAATAGGTCGTTCGTCAAGGTGTTCAGCATCATTGGGTGATTCTTCATTGGATTCCGCAGTAGTGGGTGGTTCTAGTTGGGTCTAGCGGTACTGGTTGGTTCTGCATGGGATTAAGCAGTAGCCTACAAGGAGTGAAAACTGGGGAAAATAGAGTTTCACGCAAGGGCAGGGAAAGTGTGGGCTTTCCCCGAGCCTTCGGTGCTAGGCTCGAACTCTC
>JAUELE010010781.1:0-16859 GCA_031471655.1 Diodora aspera
GTGTTGTCCCTTTCCCTGATGTGCCTCTTGCACATTACATTGCGCTATGGCTGAAATATTGCCCCCTGCAATGTAAAACTCCATTTCACTCACTCACACGCCAACCTGTTAAGATTAAGTTAAAAGTCAGCTTATTTTAAGTCGCCTATCGACCTGTTAAGAATTACAAATCAGTAACTCAAAATTGCTCACTCATTCGCCAGTTCTAAAATTCACAGTTACCGGTTTATAAAAGATATTTAAATTTTAATGTTCTGTAACATCTGAAACAGTTTCTGTGTGCCAATACAATTAACAGGCTCGTTTTGTGAGAACTAATCACCATGACAACCAGCACTATTCTCGTGCCATATGATGCGCGGGTATTTTGTTTAGCTACAACTTACAAAAGTAATAATTTGCCGTTAACGGTGAAGCTTATAGTAGTAGGCAAGCGGCGCCGTATTGATTTTTCAGACAAACCTCGTGAAATGAGAGATTAGCGTCCAGAAAACAAAAGCAGATACAGTGGTCGGATTCATTCAGAGAAACGTAAATTGGCAGCTGATACGACAACTCGGTTAACAGAAAAGAGGGAATCGTTTGTTCCTTTTTCCCGAAAAAGGAGCAAGCATTCTAGAACAACCAGTTAATTAAATTTGTCAATATTATTTGTATGAAAAAGCTTATAAAAAGACCTTTAAATTTAAAAAAAACTATATTATTAAAATAAATTTTAAAACATGTGCAAGTCTGTTTAAACAACAAAAGTCGATAATAGATGTATCATTTTGCATACATTATTAAATTGGAGATTGAACCTTTCAATTTGTGGATTGTTGGTGAATGACAAATGGGCATTGGTGTTCAGTAATGAAATAGTTGTGTGTCATTTTGGGGGCCTGAGTGTATTTTTTTTTCATTGTGGGGGCATTGGTGTGTTCTTTTTGTGGTTGGTTCATAGATCTGTAAGAGTTTTGGGGTTTCAGTTAGTTTGAAATTATTGCAAGTGAAAACAAATGACTGATGAAAGAGAGTTACTATGCCACAGGAGTTATCTCCCCTTTTTGGTTGGCTCTGACGAAAATCTATTGTTACAAAATGCAGTTTTTCAGCGTTTTTATTTGATATTTATGATGATGGATTCTTTCTCGAATGGGGTACTTCCTAATTTTTGACTTGCCCTAAACCCTATAATCAAACTGTACCTAGGGTACTATTGGTTGTGCCAGTCGTAAAGTTTGTGGATTCAAATTCTGCCAAGATGCCTTTCTTTTAGCCCAGAGATTGACCCCTGACCTTTGTGATGAAGATGACACCAGGATGATGTGGCTAAAAGATTGCAGACACCACCAAAATTGCTCACGCTTGCTCTGACGTTACGATTGGCCAAATATTTCCAAATTTAGTCACAGACCAGGGTTAATTGTTCACTTCAATCCTAGGGGTGAGGGATGGCGCAGTGGTTAGCCTTAGCGGTTGTGGTTGGAGTCCTGCCTGGGCACCTCTTTCAGGTCGAAGAGACACACAGGTGATGTTGGCAAGACTGGTGATGTGGCTGAAATATTGCCGAAAACCATGTAAAACCCTAAATCACTCGCTCACTTCCATCCTTACATCACTGGCTAAGACCGAAACACCTTTAGAATAACTAGCTGACTAATAAACGCGTGTTGGTCTCATCACGGCCCGAGTTAATTGAAACCAGTTGAATGTTGAGCTCCAAGGGTTATTAGGGCTTGGAGGAAAAAAAACTGATCCAGTTGTGGTAAATCTCGGATTTCCCGCAGCTGCTAGTGTTAAAATCTCTATCCTCCATGTGAGTTATGGAGACCATAAAGAAACCACGACAGCCACAAGAAGACGTGGACATAAATATTTATCGGAACCAAGGAGAGACCAGTTTTCTGGAATCTTGCAGCAGAGGTGCATGCGGATGATCTGGCATGCCTTGCTAATGACTCGGTGAAAATCGTTGCAGTAATTTGGGTGTATGGCCGTAATCACAGGAGAACAAAAGTGATTTAGCCAAGATCATCCATCAAGTAGTTCCCCACTTTTTTGACGGTCTGCGAGTCTGCAGTTCCAAGCAGGTTGGTGTCTGCGGAAGGCAGGTTGTAATTACGATGCAACAGCCGTCAATTGGCTTTTTGGATTGGCTTTCTAGATTGGCTTTTTGGTCCAGGAGGGTGACTTCAGTTCGTTCGGCTGTTATTCTGTTAATTAATTGGTCCTTTGACGTCTTGACTCTCTGGGAAGACTTTTTGCAGAGTCCTTTGGTTGTAAAATTGCGTAATTATTAATCATCTATTGAAAGGGCTGATGTAGAGGAAATATTGCTTTTTTAAGAATACATTCCCTTTACTGAATGTTTCCGAGTTCGAAAGTTTTGAGAGGAGTATCATCAACTAATATGAGTTCAGGTTTTCGTTGTTTCAACCCTTCCAAGATAATTTTCCTTAAATGAAATGCAACAAGTTTTTAGGTCTGCGTTCAGTCAGTGGTAACAATCTTTAATAGATCATGACCCGTGTAAAATGATTCTTCGCAAATGAAATGAAACAAACATTGTGGTCACTATTTGAGTGCCCAACCGAACCTCAATCTTCAATAAAACATTACCCTTGTAAAATGATTTACCCTCAAACGTGATAAACATTGTGATCACTATTTGAGTGCCCAAGTGACCCCCAATCTTCAATAAAACATGACCCTAGTAAAATGAAATGTAACGAACATTGTGGTCGCTATTTGAGTGTCCAAGTGAACCTTACTCTCGTCCCTTCCCAATAAAACATGATGTCTTTAAAATGAAATGTAACAAAAATTGTGGTCACTATTTGAGGGCCCAAGTGAACCTTACTCTCGTCCCTTCCCAATAAAACATGACCCCTTTAAAATGAAATGTAACATGCATTGTGGTCACTATTTGAGTGCCCAAGTGAACCTCACTCTTCCCTTTGGGAGCGGCAGCAGATGTAGTGCCAGTAGGCAATAGATAGTACTAAACACTGTTACTGCCCTGTTTATGGTTCCTTACAGTGACAGGTGAGGTCTTTAGGAGGATCTTGTGGGTTTGATACCAGAGGATAAAACCAGGATACCTTATTATTATGTTATGTGGCTATTACAGTGGCTCAGCAGTGGAATTCTGGTTGTTAAACGGTCACCTGATACGTGATCTTGGACTGACGGGATACTTTATCATTCTGGTCTGAGTGGTCATTTTGTGGCTAGCCTGGTCAGCTACTTGAGCTGAGATTGTTATATTGTGAGAAAACACTGGAGCATGTGTTGGACTGCCCAGGGAGTTGAAATTATTCGTATTGGTGTGGTTTTATTGTTGTAATGGGGTTTTCACTGTTGCGATGGGGTTTTCACTATTGAGATGGGGTTTCACTATGAAGTATGTTCCCTATGGAGTTGAAATTGTTGATGTTGATGGGGTTTCACTGTTAATAAAGTATGCTGCCAAGGGAGTTGAATTGGTTGGTGTTGATAGGGTTTCACCGTTGATAAAATATGCTCACATGGAGTTGAGATGTGATATAAATGTCTTATCACAATGTTGATGATGATAATAAATTCAAAGTAATATCTTCAGATATATAATAATAACAATAATGATAATTGATACTAAAAATCAGTTGCAAAACTATTACTGTGTAAAATATAATTTACAGCAACTTTTCAGAAATATGTTAAATACTTTCTCTCCGTGAAAATATTCTTTTGAAACTTTGAAAGAAGTTGGATCCAGAATAGTTATGATTTCAGAAGAATAATAGTTTTCTAATCTATTATTTCAAAAGGATGTAATCAAATTTCAAACATAAAGTTGTCCAAATCTAAATTGTTTACATTTTCTTTAGCTGGGACTGGTCTGTCTTTATTTTGGAAGAAAGCCCATATACTCCTGGTTTCTGTCATTAATTCAAGCTTTCAGCCATCCCTGTGTAAAATCTGTGTTCGCAAGGTGCAATATAAACGGTGAATTAGAGCAAATTGCTTCTGGCTTGGAGGACCTCTTGAAGAAGGGACTTGACCTTGTTGCTATTCAGAGGTGTTCCTTACCATTGACCCAGTTTACTGATTGCTGTAACCTGGTTACTGAGAATTGTCATTTTGTAAGATTAGTCCTGACGGTGTCCATCAAGCAAAATTGAACCGAATGACTCGGTCTTTGTCCGGCAGCATCTGTTGGTCTATGTTTGAAAAAAATGAAATCGGATCACTCAATGTTCTTGCAGTTGGTTCTTTGCCTTTGAGCATTAGTTGTTCATGGGGGAGGGAAGAGAGAAGATAGGTAGGCAAGGGAGGAGGAGGAGGAGACAGGTGGGCGAGGGAGGAAGAGGAGAGAGAGAGACAACAAGATTTCAATCTCAGTTATTTTAGTACACCCATACCAATGGCAGGGCCAAGCAGAGATGACTATAGTAGAGTGAGATGTTCAGTTTTCTAAGTTTAAGTCCACCCATCTTAAATTCTTAGTTCAGACTCAATTTACATCTATATTCTCTGTTCATCACAGTCGGGACAAACCAATCTTCAATTGCCCTGGTCGCAGTATGACTGAAATATTGGCAAATGAAACTTTAAGCATTCCTTTGACCTAGTTCAATAATGCCTGAACACAATATATTGGGGATTAGCGTCACAAAGGTTAAGATTGAAGCAATTCTGGCAAGCAACTCTTGGTACGGTTCCATGATTTCCATGCAATCTTAACACCATGAGTTCAGCTCATTCTGAAACGCTTGTTTGTTATTAGCCTTGTAGCAAGCGCTTTTTTAATTCTTGAATTTAATGTCCAGATTTCAAATCTTCTTTTTCAGCTTCTAAAATTGACATTTTAAAATTCAACCCACAATAAACACTACTGCTGTTGATATTTGTCGTGACATATTTCTAAGGTGTGATATTTTACATTTGAAGAGAAATGGGAAAGCCGGGGTTCCAAGTGTGGTAAGTCCTTGGTTAGCAACCAAACACTTAAAATCTTTACAAAACTGGTAAGTTTGTAGCATTAAGGTTTCGGTAAGTGTCCGTTTGAAACTTAAAAATGCAAGCAAAATTTGTCGATCATGAGTGGTGTCTGTTGGAAGAATCTGGACCATGTTGATGGTACATGCAGATCTGGTGTCCGTAATAACAGATTTAATTAGTATGTTTTATAGTTTATTCTTTTCATGTGCGAAACAATCGATTTTTGGAGACATTATTCAGCCAACCATTTGGTTTTAGCAACCTAAAGCGATATGAAGGTTATCTCTGAGGTCAACAGTAGGTGGTCAGGATCCTGTCCGGCTCCGGAACGATGTCCAATAAATTATTTGGGAATTATTTAAATTTGATGGAGCATTTCTACTTTAACCGATCTATTTTTTGAGCCAGTGCTGATTTTGTGGACCAAGAAACTTGCATACCAATAGACATTGTCGTTATGAGCAGAACTCTGGAGGCGGCTTGATTATGATGTTTCAGACCAGTGCTTAAGGAAATTTTTTCCAAATTTGAATGAGACAAATTTTTTTAGTAGTTTTGTTTGAATTTAAGCAGGGTCACTTGTCCTTGAAAAGATTTTTTATTAATTGAAAAATTCTTGAACAGTTCTTGAAATTTAGCTTCATGTATCTGCATTAACCATGTTACCCTGCTTCTATGGGAAGATAGGTTACTTTGAAGTAAAGCTAGCAAGAAAGAATGACACCACAGTTTCGTACCAACATGCTTCAACCGTATGTCCAACAGATACTTAACATGATCTCCTTTTGGCATTTATTTGGAAAAGTTTAAATTTGTACAATTTGACACGATGGAAGTGTTTTATGTCAATATTATTTTCGTACAAATTGTTTTGGCTTGGTAAGGGCTGTGTAGATCGGGTTTGGTAAGTGCGCCATGGTAAAGTCACATGACTAAAGGCTCTATTCCTTATTTCTCTTCAGAAACCCAAACGTGATGGCCTTTCCGGGCATCCATAGCTAAACATACGAAAGATTGCTCATTCTAAACAGTTCCATAGGTTTGTATGCGTGGTAAGCCCATGGGTGTAGTTTGTAAAACAAAATGGCTAACCAACTATGGAGGTGTCGTAAAAATTAAAGCAAAAATAATGTTTAAAATAATCAAGTCGAAAGAGAAAAAAATTCTCTCAAATCAATTATTAAACTGTTAATGAGAACTTAAATAATTGAAACTGAAAGGGGTGATAATTTTGGGGACATTTTTTTTGTTTTGGCGATATGAATTAAAATAGATTCAAAATTGATGGTGACAGATTTTGAAAATAGGTCTCTAAAAAAAATTATTTAGGTAGTTTAAAAAGTATTTTTTTTAAAAGGAAGATTTGATGAGAGGTGAGGAAACGTTTGTAATTAAAATTATTTATTGTTGAATACAACATTATTATAGCAGATTTCATTGAAAAATATAAATTTCAAAGGGGTGGAATGGGAGGGGGGATTGTACATCACTAGGAAATGGCCACATCTCTTTCACCAAATAATTTTTCCTAGAATAAATGGGTAGTTTTTTTTTAAGGGGAGATAACTTTAAGATGGGGGTCATTTCCGACGTGACCAGGTAAGATTGGGTTTTTATTCGGGTAAGTAAAACAACGAGGAGGACTGCACGATAGATGGCGTCGTATCCATGGCGGCCATGTATGCGCCGATGCACGTCTGAGAAATACGAAGGGAGCATCGATTGGTCAGGGGGTAGGTAGGGACACGTAAGTGGTGTATGAATACATTTTCAATCTTTCGTGTGAATTAGGGTCAGTTATTTTGGTCAATTTTTTATTTCAAAAAAAAAAAAAAAAAATAGTTTCAATTTTTTTTAGATAAATGTCATGCACAGGTAGGTATTTGGGCACTCTGCCTTAACTAATAAAGGTAAGTTTATTTTCAGGTGTTGCAGTACTATTAAACTCAGAAGGAAATCCACAGTTTATATTTCAAATTAGTTGTATCGGCATTTAGAAGTCGCATTTATGCATTGATAACAAAAACACTTGAAAACGATGACAGGATCTACATCGAAACATGGCGTGTACGTAAAAATATAAAAAGTCTAAAACTATAGTTCTGCGTTGTTGATTATATTTCAAAGTTCACTCAGACCCAGGATTATTTTGATCTACTCTTTCTAGAAATTATATTTCTTTTAAAACCTTTGCCGAACAAATTTCAGAGGGACTTAACAAAAGTTCAGATGTTCCTTTTTCTTTCACCTTGCAGGTAAGAGGGAAAAGACAAAGGAAACATTTCTGTGGATTTCAATTTGTATTTTTTTAATGAAATAATATCTTTCCTTACAGCTGAGAGGCAGGTGAGACCAGAAAAGTGATGATTTATTTTTATGAAAACACCCAAATCTGCTCTCTGTTAATTAAAACTTGAAATTGGAAGCTGATTTTATTGCAGCTTTGCTCACATTGAAATTCTTCAGAATAATGGCAGAAAAACAATGCTTTCTAATTTAATTTTTTCAAAATGTAATTTAATTCTAAATTATGGGTGTGGATTTGTCGACCAGCAATCTGCCAGCCTTGGCGGTTGTGGGTTTGAATCCGGCCCGGTTATATCTCTTTCCGGTTGGTCCCTGACACCCACATGATTTAAGTGATACTGTGGCTGTATGGCTGAAAGATCGCCGAAAGCCATGTGAAATTTCAAAAATTATTGCCAGTATTATTATCATCACCGGCATCATCATTGTCGTCATTGCAACAGAGAGCAGGTTTTATGTGTTTTAAAATATCCTACATAAGGATTTTAGCTTATTTTGTCTTCATTTTTCTTTTTAGCTGCGTACAAGCATGCCGATGGTAAGAAAATTGATGGTCGTCGGGTTTTGGTGGACGTGGAGCGAGGACGAACGGTGAAAGGATGGCGACCAAGACGTCTAGGTAGTTTAAAATAAATTTTCACTTTTATTTTACACACCAATACAAGATTGAATAACACTGACTGTACAGTTGTTAACCATTTCTACTGCCATTTCCTCTATAGTATCTCATTCCACTGAACTAGGCGTCTGAAAAGTGGCTTGTGTCACTTGACAAGAATAAGGCCTCAGTAACTCAATGCTTGTCACACAAGGTGACTAAAATTGAGATTGTGCAATGATCTTTCTGTTTATAGTTTTAAACATCTTATTTCTCAGTCTTCTTGCCCGTCATGTTAAGACTGAAATCTCGGTTGAATTTTTATCAAATTTGAATGTTAACCGCTGGAATAAGGAAAAGTAGAACTCTCTTTTTAATTGTATCATAACTTGATACAGTGCACTGGTACATTAGTCCTTCCACTACCAGGGAAATAATGCACTTCTGTTGAAAACCAAGTTTTGTTCAAGGAGGCCTGAATGGAGTGTGCATGGGTTTACAAGAAGTAAATAACAGGGAGATACTGGGTTTTCCCAAGAAGATGTCCAGTCATGCCTGCTGCTGCTTTCTCATTATAAAGAGAAGGCCGGTTCGGCGGGTATACCTGCCAACGGTGGTACAACTGTTTAATACCAATTCATTTTATTTTATGAAATAAGGCTGGACAGGAAAGTATTGATAGTTGACCAATCTTGTACAGAATTTCAACAGTCTGCTAAATACATAACCTATCTGTTTTGAATGAGTTTAAAGTTTCTGTGATGTTGATTAACAAAAGTTGATTTATTTAGGAAAAAGCCAGTCATAATGTTTGAAGAGAAGCCGAGAAAAGCTGGAGATAACAAGCAGGCCCAGCTTGAACTGGAAGGTCGTTCACGTCTGTCATACCTCACACAGGCAGATACTGCTCAAACTTTCAAAGTGAGTGGATCTTTTAGATGTGATAAATTACATGCATGTTTATTATGAAGATTGAATAGCAGAAGGCCAGTTTCATGTAATATGATCCTGGAGTGACACAGTTATGCCACATAAGAGGCTCAGTATAAAACATTAGATTCTGTCACATCGGATTACTCCATCACTAAACAGAGAATCTGTTGCTTGTGTTGCTGTTGCTGGGCCAGAAGCTTGCTGGTGATTTCGGGATAAGGTGAAATTGTACTCTAAACATATCCTTTCTAAATTATACATACCTGTCCATGTCCAGATGTCATGTGATTTTTCACATGGTATCAACCTCTCTTTTGAATTCTGCTGCATAAAGCTAGGCCAAGCTGGGGTTGATAGATATCTCTGCATAAGCGTACTGGCATCTTTGGACTCTGGGAGCAGTGACAACTTTGCCCCCCCCCCCAAAATGATGCAATGCCTGAAAGATTTTAAGGGCTGTGGGGTCCAATTCACTTCCAGAAAAAAAAAGCAGAAAAAAATTCTTACTCTTCTGTTACCTGAATCATGTGCAATTTTGCCCAAAACTACCCCAGCTTTTATGCCTGTCTAACTCTGCATATATGATGACAAGGTGGTGGTCCAGTTAAATGGGATTAGTATGAATCTTACCAAATCACTGCAGCGAATAGTTGTCCAGTAGAATGTGGGTACAAAACTTAAAATTAGCAAAGGTTATATCAAGTCAAGTTATAGTAATGATACAAAAAGTGGTTGCACCCGCTCTTTCTGTAAGATTGAGTTTTCTTTTGACACATTGCGCTTTGGCTGAAATATTGCCCTGCAATGTAAAAATCCATTTCACTCACTCACTCACACTTTTCATTTGGATCCTGAGCTAATTCCAGTTCATGTTTGTTGCGTTTCAGGACACTTCAAAGAATAGTTTCACTAGAAGTTATATCAATGAACTAACCAAGGAGGCTGTGTTCACAAACAAGAAAAGGGCCGAGCTGGAGAGAGTGTGGCCTCAAATGTTTTATGAAATGGTACAGACTGCTGTGTCAGACATGTATGACATGAACACGTACATGAGGAAGTGCATGGAGGATGTGGAGAAGACATAGCATTGTGTCAGACCATTGTTATACTTTACTCAAGCTACAAGGCTTGGAGTATCTTTCGCCAAGTCATTCCGTCCAGCGGTGTTTATCTTCAGTCTTGTATTCTACGTGTCATGTAAACGTCTTTTACCAGTGCCAGTAATCTGCTGAAGATGATATCTGCTGAAGATCTCAGAGCAAAGAAATCAACACCAGGCATAATTATTTTATAGGAATCAAACCGCATCCACTTCTTCATGCTTCTGAGGAGTAGCCATCACCTAGACAACGCCCAGCATCCTAATGCTTAAGGCAAAACTATTAAGCTGTTGCTTTTCTGCTTATGGATCCTGTGCAGGTCTTCTGTCTCAGTTTCAGTCTTAAATTTTCATCGATGCGGCTGTGGATATGTTCTGTTTCATTGACGAGATCATTTCTACAGACTGGCCCATCTGCTATAGCTTGCCACTTGACTAGCCACACGAATCAGTGCCTGGATCGATTGAAACTTACTGTATATGCTGCCGGAGTCAGTACACACACGCAATCACTTAACAGTTTTATAACTATTTCCATTGATATGGAACATAGACGTAGCCACAACTGCATTAAAGGAATCCGACATAAAATTTCACTGTGACTGAACCATTGACCTTGTTACTTACAACAATAACTCAAAGGTGTGCCGACTTCAGACCTGCATTCTTTTCTTTGCTGCGTCACTCAAATGAAAAGGGTCTCTCGGGTAAGAGACCACGCATTTTAAACACTTGCTCGACTCCACCCTTGCCCTGGCTCCATCTTTTCACAATCCGATATCTTTGCAATTATTCAAAAGAAGACATAAGCTGTTTGGATTTTAAATCTTAATCAACTTTACAATCATGATGATGGTTGAAATAATGACCGCAGCGTGCGGCTGTAGTCAATATAACTTGCGAGCGCTGTGTGCGAGCATGTTGTATCGACTATCGCCAAGCGCTGGGTTATTATTTACCATACACCAAGCAGAGGTCGAGGCTTTGTTTTTCTTTCACACATGTCGCATAAAATCCTGTCTTGATCTTTTCTTTTTGAAGTTGAAAAGTACCCTTGTCTGATAATCTGTGTGCGGCTTGGTTGTACGATTTTAGGAACCTGCGTATAACCCTACCAAGTGGTGTATGGATAGATATCCTTGTGTATAGGTTTTCATTTTAGAAAGTTTAAAGATATTTACTAAAAGACAGAAATGATTACTCTGAACTTCCACAATTTTGGCCATTTGCACCACAGAACAGCGACCTGGTGTGGAACTGGTAAAACGTCTAAACCTTAAAAGGTCTTATTTTCAAATACGAAAAGTCTTAACAGGTCTTATTCTTTGGAAATGAATACAACTGAACAAAGTTGTTCTAGAAGTCAGTGAGATATTGGTTGTTAACCCACTTCATCATCACCCTGTTACATCAGGTTTTACCTGTCCTTGTTACATAATGTAACCATTTCACTTAGGGCTGTAACTCTGTTACATAATGTGATGCAACATTTAATGCTAGTACTGATTAATTGGCTTAACACTGTCCTTTCTTGTGGGAAAGTTTCGAAAACCAACTTCAGAATGGATTTTACAATTATTTTGCGGACTATTTGTAAATATTTTAATATTTTTATTAAAACAGTCAGGTGTCCTGTATATTCGATGTGAAAATTGCACTCTTACACATTTTGGTTTTTCATTTACAAAACTCTTATAATGGTGAAAATTAAGGTCTCAGATGAGATGTGTACTGAAAATAATATGAAAGTCAGGGAAATATGCAAATTAAATTTATGCAGATATGCAAGCATACTAGTTGTGTGTCTTATCTGCACCACATTCAGAACTGAACAAAATGTAGCCAGAGGCATATGTATTCTGAGGCACAAATGCTCATGAACACAATAACAGTTTTGAAAACCTGTTACATATAAGCGCTATCTGATCACATATGGATAAGTAAATGAGTGATTTGGGATTTAATGTGACTTTCAGCAATCAATCAGTCATATCATCATGGTGTCATATATATCACATCAATGTCAGCGGTCAATCTCCAGGCTGAAAGAGAGGTACCTCTGGTGAGATTCGAACCAACAACCGCCAAGTCTGGCAGATTACAGGGTTGACATGCTAACCACTGCACAATCCTGTACCGTACAAAATACCAAACACATTGCAAAACAAGCCTTGGTTCAAGATAGTGCAAGACATTCTCTCTCATAATCACCAAGTTTATTAATGTCTCAAAATTTAGATTATAAACCAATTATTATTATTATTATTATTAATATTATTATTATTTGTTACCCCATGGGATGTTGCTCTGACACCTGAAGGAATGTGACTTAAGAGCCATCTAAAATCTAAAATGAGGATCTTTTGCTTTCTCTTTCTTACTATCGATTCTGTGTTGTCCCGTTTCCTGATGTGTCTCTTGCACATCACATTGCGCTATGGCTGAAATATTGCCCCCTGCAATGTAAAAATCCATTTCACTCGCTGACTCTTGCATGAATTATCTTTTGCCTTGCTGTGCACCCAACACATCACGTTGTATTGTGGCTGAAATATTGCCCTTGTAATGTAAAACATCATCTCAACTCTTTCTCATGATGGATATACATGTATATTTACAGAAACTATAAAGCTTCCACTATTTACAACAGAGTCCCATCACTACTTTATACTGATGACTCTAACAAGGTTTGTCCAGCCAAACACTTGTATGTCCATGTTTTCTGCAGGGTTTGACGTGCCAGTTCTAGAGTGGTTGTCTGCGTTAACAAGCTACAAACTTTAATTTACACTTGCTCCAACAAGTACATCTTCCCCTGACTGATCATTGTTACATACAAGGGGGAGATCACCCAGTGTTTGCCGTGACAAAGTGCTCATGTCTTTGTAAATCAATGGTTTCTTGTGGAGACACCTTATCCTTTACAAGTCTGTCAGGAGATCTGCTAAAGGAGGATTGTACCTAATCGTAGAAAATCCCTAAATCCCCGAATCAACATACGTGGTTACACTGGATGCGGCCACACAATGGACACTGTTTAAGGTTGAAGAAGGGATCAATGAATGAATGCTTTTATTGTGTTTAATAAAGATGTGTGTTATTGTCATACATAAGTGTGTCATATTCCGCTTCTTGTATTACATGCTGTTCAACAGGAACTTTTTTAGCATGTCACAATTTTGTTCTTTCTGAAATAATGCAGCCTCTGTCTTTGCTTCGGAAAGTAGGCCAGCTGACATTTGGATCTTTGAATTTCACCAATTGTCGCTTTTTCACATATCAAACTTTTGTACTTTTCAAAACATTTAGGAAGTTGATGGCATATTTATAGCATATTAAGTAGCAGTTACCGGTAACTTGTTTGACTGAATAAGTTTTCAAATTTTGGAAGCTCAACATTATTTATTTTGGAAGTGAAATGCTAAAAATAACTCATGTGGCTACAAGTAGTTAAATAGAAAGTATCATGTCTTCTTGGCCAAATTGGCCATCCCTAGACTTGCAGCTTTTATAGACTTGCCAAGTCTCTAAGAAAAAAGATTTCAGGGTCTGTCAGACTAACTAGACTTACTCATAAAAATGGTTTTGTCATTGACCCGAATTAGATACTGACGCTCTGAAAACTTATGATAAATTCTGGTTACCGTATATTGATCTGTGGCAGCCTTTGTTTATGTTTTTCTTCACTTGAGCGATTATAAAGTATGCTTTCATCTTGACAGTGGAATTACATACATGCACCTCAGGACTTTAAACTGATTACAAGGCGGGGCATTGCACCTGTAAATCCAGGTGTTGCTACAGAAAGGGGAGACTAAAATCTAGCCTATGATAATGAAGAATGATTGCCTTCTTTTCTCATTGAAACAGATAATCTTTGCTGATCTGGTAAACGTATATATGAAGATTAAAACAAATACAAACATTCTTCATGTGTAAATAGACTTTCATCAAGTCTCTGTGACTGTGATTATACTAGAATGCCCTATTTAAAATGATATTCGTTTAATTAGCCTGTCAGCCACAGGTCGCAGAATGGAGAGTGTGATATGCATTACCGATACACATAGCAATTTACAATTACAGTGAAATCCGGGTAAGTAAAATTTCAAGGGACCATGGATCTTTTTTTATTTATCCGGTATTTTACTTATCCAAACTCTGCCAAGCAGTCAGAATAACAAACAATGATATAAAAGACATGGAATTATTGAGCTTGGTCGAAGTTTTGTACCCCATCAGTTTACACCTGAACACATGGCAAACTACTTGAGTCTTTACGAACAATTACAATACAAACAAACGGAGTGAAAACACTGTCAGCTGGGTATTGTGTTGAGTCAATCAGTGTTAATTGGGATGATCACTTGTGTATTTTATTTATCCGATTGCATTTACTTACTGAATTGATTGAAGGGACCTTGAAAATCATTTCAGTTATTTGGATTTTTTACTTAATCGATTTTACTTATTCATATCAAAATAATGATAAATAAAGAAAAAACATGCCAGGACCACAGAAAATGTTTTACTTATCCAGATTCTTTACTTATCCAGATTTTACTCATTCAGATTTCACTATAGTAACAAGAGAGTTATTAAAAGTAATAATAATAATAATGATAGTGTATTTACAAGATACTTTTCCATGTTAAATATAACATGCTCGGTCAAGACATAAAGGTTTGCCTTGAGCATTTTTCTGAATAACTCGTAGGTCCCCATATCCTGCAAGTTTAGTTCTGGGTACTTCAAAAAACCGCATCATGCCAGTTGAACATATTATGTTATCTGTGTAGCGTATCAATTCTGATAGCATTTTCCTTTGATTATTAACTTCCACAAAGTATCTTTTGTGATTGCAATTCCTTCAGCCCATTGATTTCCTTCATCTGGTATGCTCCCACGGTTGTAAGGATATATATACATAAGTATATGATTGTATTCACCACATATAGGTCATGTGACATGCTGATACCTGGTTCACATGCCGTTGACCACACAACTGCTATAGCTTCTCAGGCATGTCGTGGGGAGTACACACGACTATCAGGCACTCACCAAATATTAACATGCTTCCCTCTCTATTATATCTCGGTCCAAATGTCAACACCCTCCATGTGGCATGTATTTAGGAAACCACACGTTAACACAATATCTTAAAAGTCTGGGAAATGTACAGCTCATTATCATCAGTTGACTCAAGTTAAATGGGTAGGTGCTGGTCCTGCGCAATGACTGTGAAATTATTTTATGTTTCTTATTTTGTAAGTCTAATTTAAAAACAAAACAAGCCTACATTTTGTGAAAACTGCAGGAGAGTGGAAACAAAATGAGAGAAAAACCCCAATAATTTTATTGATTTTTAAAATAGCAATAATTTTATTGCAACAAATTTTGTCATAGACTAAGTGTTTCTCTATGATGGAGGCAACTAGCTAGAAGATAAGATATAAGAATATTTTATTATGCACACCCCCCTATAGCTTACCGGTAAATGTCCCAGCATCTGAGGGTAGTATATATGAGATTTTATCATACAACTATGCGTGATATCCCTTAGATAAGCTCATAAAATATAAACACTTATTACACGAGTGCATATATATGCAAATGAAGTTACCGGAAATGGAACTACTTTCGTCTGATCACATGAACAAATATTTACAAAATCGCTTCTTTTGATGTTGATGAAAAGTTGTCATCGACAACAAGGGTTCAGGCACTGTTATATCTGTAGTTCATAGATATATCTGTAGTTCATAGAGAATTTACCACATACAAAAACAATTGTTGGCGCAGTGGTATTTCTCGGGAGCAGTGATCCTTAAGATTGAGTCTATTCACATATTAATGCGCGTTTGTTTGTGAATTGACAGAATCGATCTTTCAAAATTAAGCAATAAAAAGACAAATGAGACGTTATATGATACATAGAATTCTTCATTCGTGTTTTTGAATATGTAAAATATCAACCTCGTTAAAAAGATAATCGGTATTTGTCTCGCCAAGGCTTGACAAAAACCGATTATCTTAGACTCGGTGTATATTTTACATATTCAAAAACACATGTTACGAATCCTCTATATATCAAGTTATTTCATCTCCAGTTTCCATAAAATTACAGAGAACTTTGAACGGCAACAAAAAGTGTATATACTTTATAAAGCACTCTATTAATATGTAAAGATACATGCTCTTATGAAAATACCTGTTTGTGTATATTCACAGATCCTGTTTCCGTAACCCTTGTCTCAATGAAAACCTCAGTGATTTGCATTGTATGGATCTCATTCAGAAGTAGACGTAACTTAAAAGCCTTTGTTCGCTTTATAAAAATATAGCCTGAAGTGGGATATTTAAAAAAATCAGACAGTTACTTCGCTTTGTGAATGAAACTGTTGTTAACCTTATCGGTGTAATTTAATCTTAAAGCTCCATCACATTATAGTATGAACTTGTGTCATTGTAGTATAAGTGTCAGACAGCACCGGCATTAAATGTTATATGTACTGTCAAACAGCAGCATATTATATTGGATGTACTGTGTCTGAATGCTTATGTGATATGTATATGACCGCTTATATTGTAGGAGAGATCACTGATACGAACTGGTACCACACTTTCATGTACTGTACGTACATTGTATCTGAACATTAAATAGTCCTCAGGCCTAATTTTAAAGCATTCTTTTAGACTGACTGCAGTCTCTGAAATTTATGAGGTTTTTCCTGTTGTAGAGATAGTTTTAGGTAAGTATAAATTCATTAAAGTGTCTCCACAAGCACATTACAGTAATCAACTATCTCTAAACTTGCAATTTTTATAGACTTGCCAAGTCTCTTAGGTAGAAAAATGTACAGGGGTTGCACTAGACTTGGCAATTTTTATAGACTTGCCAAGTCTCTTAGGTAGAAAAATGTACAGGGGTTGCACTAGACTTGGCAATTTTTATAG
>JAUELE010010892.1:0-16855 GCA_031471655.1 Diodora aspera
AAGATATCATGTTCTAGAGAGGTTTGAGGGATTGTTCCTCCGGAAGATTTTGACAAATTAACATGCAAAAAAGATGAAATGTCAGAGCATTTTATGAGTTTCTATAATATTTTTTGGGGTTAATTTGGTGTTACCATAGCAAAAGAAATTAAAAGGGCGAGCTAAGGGAGGGGGGGGGGGGCACGTAGGTTCAGTATGTCAAATGTTTGCTTGCAGTCAAGTTCGTAATATCGTAAGATCCATCTTCTCTCTTTCTTACTTTGTCAGTGCGCGTTCCCGTCGTCTGTAATGCTAAATCTATAGGAAAATATGCACTTGAATTCTAAGTTCAATTTTGCCAATTATGTACGTCAGAGATTAAGATCGGTCCAGTTTTTGTGTGATGTGGAGTGGGGGGGGGGGGGGTATACATTCATGAAAGATATTACTTTCTAAAGTGTCTGAGAGCAACCCATCCCTCCCCCACCCGCCGAAATTGTGAAGTCAACATGCAAAATGGTGCGATCTCAGCCCATTTCAGGTGTTTTCATAATATTATCCGTTTAAGTGCAAGAAGATTATTAAGCAAGGCGAATTGAAGAGCCCCCAGTAGACCTTCCCCACCCACACCCGACCTGGGCCTGCAGATTCTCCGTTTATTCGAATGTTTGATACTTAATCATACTTTCACAATAATGAAAATCAACGCGATATTTTAGGGGATAAATATCCAACATTTTACACATATTTGAAAGTAAAATGAATACCATAAACTAAATGCATGTGTTGACAAAATAGTTGTCATCTGGCCAGCATACCTTAGGCTACCATTGGCACTTGCAGTTTCCGAGTGCTCTATCTTGCCGATGACTCCACTTTTCATTTTGTTTTTTGTTTTTAGATAAATAATTATATTTCATTTAATCCGAAGATTCCACCAAGTTCTCCACAGTTTGCGTTATCGTTACAATAAGTTCTGAAACTGACACACGTAGAAGCCATCAGTCTGAGAGATGAATTAGTCTAAGACTTTCTGACACCTTCTGAACCATCATGGCAACAGGGTATAGGCAAAGTGTGAGAGGCAATTATATCTAAAGTCATGAGTGTAATATTTGTACAGCCACAATAAAATTTTAATGTTATGCAAATTATATGCAAATGAGGTAATTCATGCATAAATTATGCTAATGAGATTCGATTGACAAGGTCACGTGACGCATTGTTCGCCGCCATATTCCAGGGAACAAATCCTCTGTTCTGGCGCGGATGATATATCGTAAATAAGCAGCTCCTGGGTTTCGTTTCCAAATATGTAAGGATATTATGTTGTACTGCTTTCGTTTCAGGAGAAAACGTGGTTTAGGGAAGGTCAGTTTGTGAAGATCGGTATTTCTGTCTTCTACCGAAGTTGATTTTCGCGGAAAACTGTCAGCGGACTGTGTAAACAACTTCCGGTATTAATCCAGTGTGGACATTCCAAGTCTTGATGACTGCTGTAGGAGGAATCGCACTCTGAAAGATTGATTGTGTCTATTACAACTATTTCGGTACTGGGAATCCTCTTAGATTTATATGTTTCACCAGTCTGTAAAGGCAGATCCTTTCTTACTTTTTTCCTGCTAGCGCATGTGTACTCTCTACTTCCGGTGTGCAAATTTCGCACATTGGTTTGTCGATAGAATTTACTCGTCAAATTAATGGTGAAGTTGGTTTAACAAATCGATCGTTACTGATTTTACAGTATATTTATGGTAGTCTGCTGTTGTATATTTCCTGACGATCACATTCGAGGGGAGTAGTGCGCTAAGTCGCCCTCCCCCTTCCAGTAACACCTAGATCTAGACTCGAAATGGGGGGAATCCACAAGCAAATGTAGGCCTACTGAAAAAAATAAAATTTCACTGCAGATTCAAAGCCAGAGTGAGTTCAATCGAATTAAATGGTAAAATTGAGTTGTTACAAAAATATACTGATAATATTTTAAAAACCAGTGTATTATCAATTATATCTTTGACTTTCTAACGGTTAATGAAGTGTTGCTTTAGTGCATGGTTTATGATTGTGAAAATTTTGGGTTACCATATGTAACTGTATGTGATATTATTAGTTGTTTCAGTAGCTGCTGCAGATAATGACTGGATTTGAAAACGACCAAATTTGAACCGACAATGACCAAGTGTCAAAATATTATATAATGTCTCAATGCTTGCTATGATTCAAGAATCATGATCATAGCATAGCATAAAACTATTTTTTACTGCAATGTTTAACGAATACTTTTTTCTGGCACAACATTTGATGGACTAGATAATCTAGCCAGATGCATGAAATAGTTTGTTGTGCTCAAACTCAACGGATTTGTTCAAAACTAGTGAACTAACCTGGTACATTTCGATACTTCAGGGCTTCATGTCTACAAATATAAAATCTTATCACCCTGAACTACTCATGTATATAGTTTTAGCCCCAAGTGTGGTGTAATCATTTCAAATTTCTCCAACCTTTCTTTGAATTTTTAGGCCTCCATTAACCCTTAACCTGTGGCTATTGTTGCAGCCTACATGTTTTTCTCAGTGGCTGACCTGAATATATCGGGACCCACAGGTTAAGGGTTAATGGCCACAACATGAGCAAGTGAATTACTTCAACACTTATTAATTATGGGGTCTTCAGGGCTCCGGAAAAATATTTAAAACCACTCGTCCATCGGGCAAGTGCATGACAAAAAGTACTCTTTCAAAATGACAAACCACACGTCCAGAAAATATCAAATAATATAAGACGTATTCTTTAAACTAGCATAGGCAAACAAAATATGCAATTCATACAAAGTTTTATTCAGCCATTTAAGGCATGCTAAGCTGTATTGTGTGTCTCCGAATTTGTACATGTAGCTGTCAGTTCCGAATGACCGGTCCTTTCACTTTCGGGCTAACCACCATCATTTGTGCTTCATCCTTTCCCTGAAAGTTTTTTTGTCAGTCGCACTATAGTGCTCGTTTCATCTTTTCGTTCGTCTGTGACATTGATTTTCGATCGTTTTGAGAAATCTGCTAGCTTCAGCTGTCTGCTAGCCATTTTGTAACTGAGGATTCTATTTTAAGAACAACTTGGCCCGGATGTCCACAAACTGATTGCCCACTGATTCTGCGACGCGTAAATTTGGCGTTGATTCTGAGTTGAACATGATTACTGTCAATAAAACTGGATTTATTTATAATTTAATACAGTGAAAACTCGCCGACATCTCGAGATTTTTACTTTTGATGTAAAGGAAATTTACTCGTCCAGCGGACAAGCGGTAATGTGAAACCACTTGCCCGAACCTGAATTTTACTCGTCGCGGATGAGTGGTTTTTCGGAGCCCTGGGTCTTGTTTTTTTCTGATTTTCTGTTTTTAGTTTACACTTGTGAATTACTGGTTGTTCTCGGTTTTCAATCTGGTCATTTTTGGTTGGTTGTTTTCGGATCCCATCGTTTTGGGGGGCATTCGTTTCATTCAGCCTTGGATTCATAATGGCATTACTGTTTTGTGATAACAATATGATTGCATTCTTGATTTCCATAATGGCAAATAAGTTGTCCCAGTTCTTAAAGTCGGTTTATGCACCATTTGCTTCTACAATTCTCCACACTTTCGAAAGTACTTGTCCTTAGGCAGTGTAATAGGTGTAAATGCACAAATGTCAGGGGTTTGGGACACACAGGCCCCCAGCCGCTGGAGCTTTTATATGATTTCTAGTGCACTTTCAGCCATTTTGGACCACAATTCAGGCAATTCAAAACGTAGTAATAAACTGCAAGAGAAATGTGCATTGCAACCGTGGAAAGTTTGTTTCAGTTTTGGATCTAGCGAAGGAATCGACTGCTATCACATCACAATGCAAACTGAACCAAGCGAACAAGAATATTAGACTATTTTCTTTTTCAGTAATATTTTAAAGTCAGAAATGTTACTGAACTGACGTATATGTACATTGTTTTCTTAAAACTTCCAAGAAAATAGCTGGCGGTGCTGCTTCCAACAAGTGTACATAAACCGCCGGCCCCCAGCTTTCATGGAAAACCCTTTATATCTGTTATTAATGTGGCTTAAGTACATCCTTTGCTGCAATCTGAGACTTGTTTAGTGATAAGGCATTAGTGGAAAAACTTGTGAGCATGTCACAGAATATAATCTTAGTGAAGTTGATCAAATGACAGAAAATGTTTAAATCTAACAATATGATAGTAACATGCATATAAAGTATTTTAAATTCTGCTTCAAAACTGAGGTATATACACAATTATAACATCAAGATGCTATATTTTGCACAAAAGTTGAATTGCAGATGTACCTTTAAATAGTGAGGTAGTGATGTTTGTCATAGAGAAGGGTTTTGAACATTCCTAGTTGTACACTAGATTGTTAAAAAATCAGTAATGCCAGTGAAAGATTTTTCAGATTCAAGTTCATTGCTTCACAATGCAGTATATTATGTGATTGCCATTATAATTTTTTATATATATGATGTAGTCGTCGCGAGTTGTAAGACACTTGTCAATTTCATGTTTTCAGAATTTTAATGATGACCTAACAACTGCTGGAGTTTCCCACATTCGACCTTGACCAAGTCTGGTGACCATGGAGGTATGATATTATGACTATCCTATGCCTTTTAAGGGTCGTCCTAAACATGAAAAAACAATCATGACCCCTCCTGTTGAAACTCGGGATCATCTGGGTAATTTTATATGTCATTCAAGTCATATACAGAGCGTTCTGTCAAAGTCAAAACATGTACAACGGTAATATAGACATCCCTCTTGGAGTGAAATTATAATCGATTCTCATTGGATGGTATAAAGTGATGTGCTGTTAGCTGTCACAGCTTTAGCTGGCGGGACACGTTAAACTCTGGTTTCCAGGTCAAACAGACTGGGGTGCTGTTAGTCAGTAAGCTGTTACTTGTTCGGTATATTGTAATTGTCTTGAAAGGTGTAGAGCAAAATAAACTGAATCTACTACAGTTTTAATTTATTAAAAACTATGCATCACATTTGATCCGCAGATATTTTTTTTCTGCATAATTTAATAAATTAGTGTTTCAAATATGCAGGTTTTCTGCATCGGGGAGAACCCGTACCTTAGTGCTGTGTATGCAAATTAATTGTTCACGTTATTGTGACTACCATCATGTATGTGATTCGTTCTCTTTTGATACATACTTGGGCCGACAAATGGATGTGGTCCAGACTTTGTGAACAGACTCGGAATAATGGAAAAATCCGCTAAAATTGCCTACGGGCTGACAAAATGTCTCGATATGTAGACCCGAATGTCCGGTACTCTTGGTCAAGTAACTCATGACATACTTGTTGATATTTGATACAACTTTTAACTATTCACCACTTGTTTTAACAATAATCGTGAAAGGAAATTTCTGATGCTCTACGGTCTGGGAGACAGACTACCTATATGTCTACCATGAGACGTTTAGTGCTGTATCGATATTAGGTCATGGGAATTGCATTCGGGTCAAACAAAAACTTCCAGCATGCAGGACTGAATGTTCTGTGGGTGATGCACTGATAAAAACCATTCGCAAAGACTATTGGTCAGAATGTTTCATGCCAGAAAGCGACAGTTTTGAGTCTGTTTCAGTCCACGGCCCATCGGGGCCTTCATGGACTGACGTAGACTAGTGTTGCTTTCGTTTTTATGGAGCTGTCTAGTCCCTTGATGTGGATCATGATGTGCTCATCAAATTGTCCTATTAATAGAATATTGTTTGTGTAGCATAACATCAACAACTTAGACCAATGGGGAGGGCATCTTTGGTGTGTTTGGTTATTATCTAATTATTTTGTTCTGCATTTGTTCTGCGGGAAGACGCAGTAGTTGGCACATCAGTCCAGCAATCTGTCAGCCTTGGTGGTTGTGGTTTGAGTTCCGCCCCGGGTCTTTCAGCTCGGAGATACATGAGCCCTGACACCAACATGATGTTGGTGAGGGTGTGGTGACCGTGATGTGGTTGAAAGAGTGCCGAAAACCATGTAAACCCACCAAATCACTCTCACTCACTCAAGAATAATAATGTGAAAGGTGTATTTGTATCAGACAGTTTTTTGTACTGTTCATCTTTGTGATGAGAAATTATTAGTAATATGCAAGAACAGTTCAAATAATTGTTTTGATGTATCTTTTTCCAGAGTTCCAGCAAGGGTTCCTCGAAGAGGTGTGTATTTCAACTTTCTAAACTGACTGCAAGTAGTGAGCATTGCAGTTAATGATCTTCAGTTCTTTGTTGAACTGCTTTTACTGTACACAACTGGTTTAGGAAAAAAAACTTTCCACTTTCTGGGTTTCATTTTAGCTCCGAGTCTCCTGTGCATTGTAAACATGACATTGCTTTGATATATATAGCTGAAAGATTGTCCCCACAATTTAAGCCTTCAACTTAGTCTTGTAAAGAATTGTTCAAAATTTAAAACTTGCCCAGTATGTGTTGGATGTCGTTATCAATGACCTTCATCATTTCAGTTCAACTAATACGTAACATTGCAAATTTCATTCAGGAAACCAGCGTTCACCATGAAAGTAAAATTATCAAAGAAGAAAGCGAGCGACTCTGAAGATGGTTACAACTCCGATGACAGCTGTAAACCCATAAAAAAGAAGAAATCAAGAGCAGACAACTCTGACAATGATTCCATTCCTGATTTGCCCGAAGGTAGGTGTTGCAACTGTTTTGGGTGGAAATAGCCTGTCTTATGGTTTAGTGTAATTTGTGCAGGCAGCTGACTAGGAAGAAGGCTTGAGATAACACAACTGTATAGCATCCTTTCTTTGCAATCTGTTCTCCCTAACACAAACACTTGTTGGTTCAAGTCAGATGATTGTTAGTGCTTTCTTTAATTGAACTGGAGATCGTAGCTCATGAAGTTTGTTGGATACAGGGCCCTAAATCATAGAATGTAGCTGAAATATGCTGAAAGGCACAAATACAAACTAAAATTGGTTCAGGAATAGAAAATAGTGGCAGTATACAGACTGTAGACCTGGTTATACTCAGTGTGCAGAGCTCCAGATAAGCTGCATATTTGCATAAAGTACTCAGTAAAATGGAAGGAAAATTGAAACGAATATGTTGGAAAACTTGTGAGTAAAGTACTCAATACATTGACAGGAATTTATATATTTCAGTACCAGCACTAACAACCATCATGATTTATGCACATTTTGTAAATTTGCCATTTGTTACAAAATTCTTCATAATTCCTTTTCACAAAGATTTTGTCCTCTGAACATTTCTTGTTTTCATAGTAAGACATTTTGATTAAGGTGTTCTGTTCAGGTTAACTTCCAAGACAGGTTGAAATAAATCAACATTTCCACGCCTGCCATCAGTATCGGTCGTAACTTGCTGGTGATGCAGGCTTTCCTCTTGCAGCCAACTGGTGAAAATGGGCATATGGCTGAACGATTGCAGAGTCCCACTATAAATCTTACCAACCAACCAAATCTTTTCTCTACCTTGACAGGTACTGTTGTGGTGAAACCAGAACCTGTAAAAGACAAGAAACCCCGTTTCTGTGGACCAGAATTCTCAAAAGGTACCATCTTTTAAGTCTGTTCAACATGTGGCAGTCTCTCGTTTTTGAAGGGCCCGATTGCGCTCGCACACGTATCACGCCTGTAAAATGGCATTTACGGACATATTCAATCACGCTTGTATACATTTACGCAAGTCAAACATCAAAAATGACAGTTACTTACGTGTTTTCAAAACTTGACTTTGAAACGTTTATTCCTAAGCCACGCAGATGTTTAAAACAGGAAGTTTATTTCCGGAAACAACTTCTGAGCATGTACAAATTGTTTTTACATTCGGAAATACTCGGAAATTTCCGTAACCGAATGACAATGTTGATAGATGGCCAATCGGAACATCTTCGTGCATGGAAGCTTTGTCACGTTGATATGATAGACTAGTGGCACTGCTTTGATCCAAGGGCAGTCAAGCGAGTTCTTTTCATGGCCACAGTTGTAACGAGAGTAACTACACACGTAAATATATCCTTGGGTATTACTCTGACCACACCCGTAGACACACCCTAGGGTATGACTGACCACACCCGTGCATTTTTCAAATCAGAGAGACAGATGAGGTGTACATTTTGAGATCAGTCTTGCTGTTGTTGGCCTGCAAATTGTTTATCTGATGGTCATTCCATTAACTTCAAAATATGCAGCTTTTCTGGTTAAAGCAGAGTCAAGTTAATAGTATGTGGTGTTTCTGTTTTGCTTGTAAACCATGCCTTTCAGTCTTCAACATTAAACCCTTTGAGCATGTTGCCAGATTGCATGAATTGACCAAAAACACGCTAGCAAACCAAGGCCTTGTTTCAAGCCTTTGGGGCAGATACAATATATCGCATCAATTGTAATTTTCGCCTACTTGCCAAAGCAACTTCAATGTATCAGTGAGGGTTGTAGGATGGCGCAGTGGTTAGCACGTCGTCCAAGCAATCTGCCAGCTTTAGCGGTTGCGGTTTGAGTCCCGCCCGGACCTCTCTTTCAGCCCGGAGAGACAGGAGTCCTGAGTTCGATGTTTGCCAGACATGTCTCGATCTCACTCAGATTATAGATAATGTGGATAAGATTGTATTAATAAAGATTGATAACTTGCTGAAAGTTTGTGAAATTCAAGATCAATGGCTCGCTTCAATTCGTAACAACCCCGTGGTGTCACTTAGGTAGAATGGAGCCTCAGTAACCCAATGCTTGTCGTACAAGGCGACTAAACTGGGGATCTTTTGCTTTTTCTTTCTTACTAACGATCCTGTGCTGTTTCTTTTCCTGATGTGCCTCTTGCACATCACACTTCATATGGCTGAAATATTGCCCCCTGCAATGTAAACATCCATTTCACTCACTCAATTCGTAACATCCACATCTACAATCTGTTTTTGAGTCCAGATGCGCAGATCGTGCTGTCATGCTTGAAGGACGGCCAAAAATATTGATCCATGCCAGTCGCCTTTTTGCGGCAGACTAGGGAAATCGGCAACTGATCTAAACTTTCTTTGTGGCTCACTTACTTTTTGTTTTCTTGTCAGTTCCAGAAAATTTGGACATTGTGAACTGCACTTCGTGTGGACGGCAGATCAACCCGAATGTATCGGGAGCAGCGAAACGTCACCCCGATTTGAAAGTTCTTGTTTGTCGGGTAAAAATTCTATCTCTTTGATCGTTGGGTAATCACATGTTGCACATTCATTGTTATTTGAGAGAGGGCGAGGTTTTTTTCATGATCAAGTCACACTATACAGCTTTGGTCAAGATTCTTGCAATGACAAGATGTCTTAGTGAATGAATAAATGATCAGTGTTCAGATTAAAAAAGTGGTTTGTTGTATCAATCGGGGTTCAAAATTAACGCTGGCCCGTTAGTCAGAGACTAGAAGATTTTCCAGTGGGCTATGAGCTTTTTGAAACAGCTAGCCCGGATGGCTAGTTTGTTAAACGCTGTTGCATTCGCTATATTTCATAGTGAATCCACCCCAACATTGCAGCTCGGACTTAAACTTGAAGCAATGACAAGTCTTGTGAGAACTTTGTGCGACTTTGCTGAAGAGAAGAAAATGTCAAATGTATTTCAGTTTAGGTTAATGATTCGTGCATTGAGATTTAAATTTTATAGATGTGGTGTCATCTTGGTGCCGTTGACATGCGTTGCACAAGTAGGAAACATGTTGAAACAGCTGATACATATAATGAAATCTGATTTGATGGTTTTGTTGTTTGTTGATATCATATGGGCTAACTGATGTCCTTTGAGGCTAGCAAACGTCAGCTGTAGTTAACCCTGTGGTCTTGAAGGCTACACTAATTTTTTAACCCTTTCTATGATGTTTCTGCAGAAATGCTACGGCTACTACCGCAGTGGGAAGATCGAACAGGACGAGGATGGGCTTGATGAACAATGTCGTTGGTGTGGGGAAGGTGGACGCCTCAGCGGCTGCGACTTCTGTCACAATGCGTTCTGCAAGTCATGCATCATCAGGAATTTCAGCAGAGCAGAACACTCAAAAGTCACAGCAGATGGTAAATGTTAGAAATGTTAGTCCACGATATCAGCGTACACGACCCCTTTTGTCATTGGGGCGTGGGATGGCGTCATGGTTAGTGCATCGGTCCAGCAATCAGCCTTGGCTTTTGTGGTTTGAGTCCCGCCGGGGCACCTCTCTCTCAGCCCGGAGAGACAGGAGTCCCGACACTGGCGTGATGTTGGTGAGTCTGTGGTGATGTGGCTGAAAGATTGCCGAAAACATGTAAACCCTGAATCCCTCACTCACCTTTTATCATTATGTCGTTATGAGTCCTTTCAGAGCTGGTGTCTTTCTCATTCTGCATTCATTTTAGCGGTGCACAGGTAGTGTAATGTTGCAAACAGAATTTTCTGCTTGAGAAATGAGGTGATCTCATCTTAGTTTGTGTGTATTTTGGCATATTTGTTTATTTCAGATGGACCTAAGTGGAAGTGTTATGTATGTGATCCCTCCAAATTGAAAAAGCTTTCCCGAGAGTGTACAGTTCTCTTGGAAAAAGTGGAAAAAGAGAAGATGAAAGCGAAGATGCAAGGCAATAAGGATGGAAAACAAACACCCAGTGCCAAATCTCAGAAAACAGCGGGTAAACCTCCAGGTAGTAAAGACAGCATGTCTAGTAGAGTATTTAATAAAGATCTGGTGTCAATTCCCAATATTTCAGTAAGCGTCTCGACTGTATTGGGAACTGTGTCCCAACTTTATACATTAACCAGCAGCTTCCAGACCATGCTTGAAGTACTAAAGGCGGATCTTGAAACTTGTAGTGATGTCCATGATAGTAGTCGAGAGGTGACCACAAAGTTGGACCGAGGGGCGAGGACATTGCAAAAAAGCCTTCAAAGCTTCCTCACTTCAGTTAATGGACTTGTACATCAAAATGATAAAGCAAATGTGAAATCTTCGATGGAAAATGGTGAAAACACGGGCGACGAGGGCGGACTGTCAAATGGTCATATTTCGTTAAGTGATGATAACAGTTCTGTTGATATATCAAGTAAGACTGCGGAAAGAACAAGTGCCAAAAAGTTTGAATCTGCTAAGGTTAGTGATAGATCTAGGAAATCTCTTGCAGAGAAACAATCAAAAAAACCTGCTTCTGTTGAACAGTGTGATGTTGCAAAGGATAATGAAAGCGATTCTGATATGGATCTGCCTATGAGTTTCGGTTCTGGAACGGAAGGTGCCCAGCCACAAGAAGAAACGGAAGCCAAACAAGAAGACAGCAAAGAGGAAAGCGACGTTGATAAAAACAGCTCTGGGGTAGGCGATGTAGAAAACGAGGCAGCCCAACTTGAACTGCTGCAGGAACTTGCGGAGGAAATGTGTAAAGAACAGAGGGAGAGAAAGCAAGTAGAGGGGTGTAAGAAGGATGACAAAGCCAGTGATGACGAGATCAAGAGTATGGCCAGTTCTGATAATGGTGGTTCAAGCTCAATGTCCAGTTCAGATTTGCTCATGAGTTCGGACAGCGACTTCAATGACGACTTTACCAAGTCTGGCAAGAAAAAGACATCAAAAAGTGGTAATGAAAATATTTGTAAATTGTAAAGCATTCTCTAAGCTTTTCATTGTATGATCTAAGAAAATCTCTTAGCAGCTATCAGTATAACTGTAGGGAGTGAAAAAAGGCAATCTTTTTAATTGATGTATTCAAGGAAATGAAATTTAAAATTAGTGGCAAGTTTTTTAAGTATTTCAGTTTCTCATAAGCTTTTCCTGATATATCTCGATTCCCACGAGACTGGCTTGAAAAGTTAAAAGTGTAGGGGCAATCTGATTTCACTGTATTTACTTGCTTCTAGCAAATGAATAAATTGAACTCTTGATACTTCTAGGTCAGAAGAAACGTAGGAAAGAGCCATTAGACCCAGCTGAGAAAGCCCAAAGAAAAGAGAAAAAGAAGCGATTAAAAAAACTTAAGAAGGAACGTAAACGAAAAGAGAGAGAAGAACGAAAGGATAAAGAAGAACGAAAGGGAAAGGAGAAAGAAGAACGAAAGGAGAAAGAAGAAAAGAAAAAAGTGTCTAAAAAGAAGAAAAAGGAAGAGAAAGAAGATAGCGGTGATGAACTTGATAAGGAGATATCTAAACTGGAGAAAGAAACAAAATTGCCAAAAGTAAAACAAGAATCGTCTGCGAAAGACGAGAAACTTGATGATTCTGATAGTTTATCGAAAGAGGAAAACCCTGACGATGAAGAGAAATTGTCCGACAAAGAGGACAAGAAAAACGTATCTTCTGTTAAGGAAGGCAAGTTTTGCAGCCACTGTCCATCAATCTACTACACAGCTGCTGATATCCCCTTTCCTCTTGCATGATCTGGAAGCTTATTTTAATCGACATCTGCTGTTAAAGTTAGGCAAATATATTTGCTTGGTGTGCATTAGTAGCAGTGAACCCGTCAATAACCTTGAAAATTGTCAAGAGAAATTAGTTTGGTTCTGTGACGTTCAACACCATTTCGTTGCTCACTTGTTTGGTTCATTTCACTTTCTGACGTTCAGTTTTAGATGCTAATTTCTTAAGTGTGTTCACAAACCATGACACATAATACTAAATACTAAAACGTCGAAAGTGGGCAGCAATAGTTCAATTTCGAGCAGCTGTTGTTCTGCATTAATGGAATAATGAAACTTCAAATCTTTTACATATGTAATCATTGTTGAAAATATGTCATTAACAATGTAATAGAACGTCCAACTTTCTGTGGCACGAGTGGTTCTCGCTCTCAACAATCTTTAAGTTTAATTGATGGATATTCAAGACGCCATGGTTTGTCATAGAATTATGATTTGAAATTGTCCAAGTTAAAGCTTGGTTACCCTGCACATTCATGTATGATCCTTATATCCTGTGCAGTGTTAGAAATTAAAGTAGGTTCCTGGGACCTGGGGGCATGTGTCTGAAGTAATTTAGTCGAAGGTCTCCGTAAAATTTGATCCTTTTACAAGAAGCCAATGACAAGAACCCCTATAGTTTCCTTTTTAATTTCTAACACTGCAATGTGTCACTGTGTCTACCACGAACACTGCTGCTTAGAGTTCCTATGTTGCTGTGTTTTCTTTCGTTTGTAAACATGATCACATGATTTAAAGTGTATATCAGGATTTTGGGGTAGAATTGGGACTTTAGTTGTTCCTTTGTGTGACCAGTGCTGTGCATTCGTAGCTACTTTTGCTCTTTCTGTGATCCTAAAACCAGAAAGAATAGGACCCCAGTATCCTCATTCTTGACTTTCTAGCATGCGCAAGATAGACTTCCACAATGGCAGCCTTCTGTATACACATGAGTTGTCTTTAGATCACAGAAAGAGACAAAGTTGCTTCGAATGTAGTGCTGTACTGAAAATACAGTGGAATCTGATTCAATAGCTGAGGACATTTTATCATCTGGCAACCTGCAGAGAACACTTCTTAAAACTATATGCTGTCAAGAAGTGATCTGAGTCTTGATCGAAATCTCAAGTGACCAAAGCTTAAAATTGACAGATTTCACTGTATTTTGGTACATTAGCTTGCCCATCCGTAATTATGTTGGGCACAGAGAGCACTTGAAACAGCTTTTATATTTACAGTATGTAAAATTTCTGTCATGATTTCGTTAGCACCATGGAACAGTGGCTAGCGTGTTCGCCCAGCAATCTGTCAGCCTTGGCGGTTGTGGTTCGAGTCTCTCCCGGGCACCTCTCTTTCAGCCCAGAGAGACAGGAGCCCTGACACCAACATGATGTTGGTGAGACCCTGGTGTTGTGGCTGAAAACCACGTAAAATCCAAACTCTCTCGCTCACTCCTGTCGTGATTTTACACAAATGCCGTTTATTAGTGTGCATATCACTTTCAGTAAGTTTTAAATCTTGATCTAGGAGTAATAATGAGGCTTTAAACATCATGAAGCGTTCTAACTTCTTGTAGGGAAAGCCAAAAAGAAGAAGCCCGCGGAGTCCAGTTCTGATGATGACAATGATGATGGTGATCAGTTGGATGATGTTGATGAAGATGAAGATGATGAATCACCCAAGTTACAAAATGGAAAAATGGAGGTATGTAATCTTTTTTATGTCAATAGAGGACACATATTTAGTGTTTAAAATGTTCCTGTTGTGTTCTTCCTGTACTGATTACAGCTGAAAATGGTGATTTTTTAATTGCTTGCAGGTCTTGCTGCGTCTCTTCAATGACAGTTGCAAATTTGAATTGAACACAAATCAGCTGTGTGTCTGTTTTCTTTGAAAGGTGTCCTTTCAGTGTGGCAATATAAATGAAATATTGATGAAATAGTTCTCGATAACATTCTGAATTTCAGTTCGCGATTTCTGAATTTGGTCAGTAATGTTTCCGAAGACTGGAAATCCAACCTGTTGATAGCAAACGTCTTTTGGATTTTGGGGGTGCGGGATGGTGGTGTGGTTAGCTCTGTCAGCCTTGGCAATTGTGGTTCGAGTCCCTCCCCGGGCACCTCTCTTTTAGCCCGGAGGGACCGAAGCCCTGACACCAATGTAATGTTGGTGAGACCTTGGTGATGTGGCTGAAAGATTGCCAAAAATACGTAAAACTCCAAATCACTCGCTCACTCATTCTCTTTTGACTGGACTTTCAACCTGGAGATTGGAGCAATGCACCGACGTGACGTTGGTGTCACCGTAGTAATGTGAAAGATTGCCCAAAACAATGTAAACTCCAAAATCAATCACTTGCTCTTCTGACTGGAACATTGAAACTCGAAGTAATATATTGTTTTTCACTTCAAAATTTTAGAAGTTTTACCGTAGCTGAACCCGAGCTGTGACCCATGTTTGAAAGTTTCCAGTTTTGCTTATCGATTTGTGATGTATTAAGTTTGTATAAAGTTCACTGTAAGCCTAAAATTCCTCAATTCCTCCTGTAAAGTTCTTTGTTCCTCACCTTGTAGCCAACACCTGTTGAAAATGGCGAGGACCTGGAGAACGAGATTGCGAAGAATTCTCTGATGGCTGAGCTGGACGATGACGACGAAAGTATGGATGAAGAAGACGACGACAGTGACACAGGTAATATTGCAGTCAGATGTTTTGTGCTGTCGATAGTTTTTGAAATAAGAGCTTGTCACATGGTTGGGTTCTTGGTAGGTTCAGTCTTGTCGAGAAATTCACTGAAATGGAAATCAGTTATTTTTACATTAATTTATTTCCAGCATATTTCTCTCATAGGTGCCTTCACTTTATAACTGACTCTCGGGGAGCGGGGGTCTCTGAGAAAGAATAGGGCCTCAGTAACACAATGCTTGTCCTACAAGGCGAGTAAAATTGGGATAGTTTGCTTTTACTTTTCCTTCTATCATCTCTTTTATGTACGTCTTTATGTTTCCGGGGAGTGACGTGGTGTCACTTAGTTAGAGCCCAGTAGGCCAATGCTTGTCGTACAAGGTGACTAAAATGGGGGAACCTTTGCTTTCACTTCTCTATCGATCTCTTTAATGAACTATATTTTCCCTTGGTTTTCACCTTGCATATCATGTTGCGTTATGGCTGAAATATTGCTGAGGCAATGTACAGCATCGTTTCAACCCTTTAACCTTGTTTGTTGGGTTAATTTGTGTGTTGATTGGCATGAATGTATCAATCAATGGATTTTCTGGCATTTTGCGTGTCATTTTATCCAACTTAAACAAGAGGGTATGAAGTGGGTTGAAGTTCAAAGTACAGTGTAATCTGGATAAGTAAAACTTCAAGGGACCATGGAGTTTCTTTTTACTTATCCAATCTTTTACTTATCCGAACCTCGCAAAGCAGTCACAATTAGAAATGAAGATAAGAGGACATGAAATTACCAGACTTGTTCGAAGGTTTTTCCCCATCAGTTTGCATGCGAACACATTGGGAACCACGGTAGTCTTTACGAAGAATTGCAATACAAACAAACGTAATGAAAACACTGTACACTGGGTATTGAGTTAAGTAAGCTAGTGTTAAATGGGATGATGACTTGTGTATTTTACTTATTCGATGGCATTTACTAACTGAATTGATTGAAGGGACACGCCAGGACCGCATAAAATGTTTTACTTATCCAGATTTTTTACTTATCCGGTGTTCACTGTAAGAAACGGAACATTAAAACTTCCCTTTTCTGTTGTATCTGAAGATGAAGATGTAAAGAAAAAGAAAAGAAAAGGCAAAAATGACAAAAAGGCCAAAAAGAAGAAGACGGAGGAAAAGGAAAATGGAGAAGAGAGTGAAGATGAGGAGGATGGTGGAAAAGGTAAACGGAAACGGTTACGACGGAAGTTGTTGGATGCCAAAGTGTCCGACAGCGACAGTGACTTTAATGTGAAGAAATCCAAAAGGAAGAAAGTGGCAACAGAAGACAGCGATTCGGAAGAAATTGTGAGGAAGAAATCTGGCAGAAAGAAGAAGAAATCGAGTGAGGAAGATGAGAGCGATGACGAGTCTGACAGTGGGAAGAAGAAGAGAGGAAGGAAGAAGAAAGGGAAGGGGAAGAAAAAGAAGAAGAAAGACAGGTGTGTTTGACATCTTTACGACGACACATTCTCTTGTACAGAGTTTACACAAATTTTAGATTCAGTTCAGTTTGTGAATGATTCCATTCAGTTAAATTTTTCTTAATTTAAACAACCCCGTTGGGTTCCCGGTGGATGTCGCTCTAACACCAGAAGGAATAGGACCACAGTATCCTCATGCTGGCCGTAAGAGTCTTCTAAAATAAAGATCTTTTGCTTTCTCTTTCTTACTATCGCTCCTGTGTTGTCCCTTTTCCTGATGTGCCTCTTGCACATCACATTGC
>JAUELE010011002.1:0-11746 GCA_031471655.1 Diodora aspera
TATTTGGAGAAATGGAATGCAAGTGTCGACCACAAGTTTCTGAAGTCCATGAGTCCTGCCACAAACTTTCAATACCACATGCGTAGTAGTAGTAGTATGGTAACATTATCTCCCTTGGATTGTTGACATGTTGTCAGTGGTAACAGGCATTGCGGCTGGTACGAAAGAATCAGTTCTATAAATTACACGCTGTATTATAAAATTACAACATGATTTACTGACATTATACAAAATATGCTGACGGAGTTATTCTTCAATGATCCACATTTTAAGACTACAAGAGGATAATGTAGTTGTGCTAAAAATAGCAGAGCTCTACATGTCGATCGTCAGCGAATGGATCTCCGAGCGACAGCCACAGTAAAGCCGAACGGAATACCACGAGGTAGGTAAAGACATCAACATTCTCAAACACAAGAAATTATCAACAGCATAATATATTATTATACATGTCACTTCAAGACAAGAAAGTGTGTTTTCAGTCTGTGAAGTTCGAGTCCCTTGTACAAAATGCTGAAATGTTGTCAGTACAGCAACTGCCCCACGTTATTTCCCTTTGAATAATCGGCTCTATGCTAATGTTGACTGATCGTGATAATCAAACATTCTATTTATAGCCAATGGTAGAGAGTGCGGTTATATTGTCTGTTAATAGCGTGTTGGTACTATGAACGTTTTAATTGTTTCTCATAAGAAATTATATTAAAAAGTCACAGCAACGCAAAAAAATCATTTAGTTAGTGGCATGAACCACACTTGTCATTTAGCCTAAGGTGGAATAGGCAAAAAGGTATTGTTTCTATTAATCCCATATAGAAACAATTGTTTAAGCCAATTGTAACCAAACCTTTGACACCATCCAGTGGTGGATCCAGAGGGGGGAGGGGGTCCAGGGGGTCCAGATCTCCCCTTAGAAAATCAAACACGGAAAATTGTATAGTAAAGAGTCTTCGAACCTAGGATGGGACTGAAATTTTGCATGTTGGACCCCCCCCCCCTTTCCAAAATCCTGGATCCGCCCCTGCTATCAACCCCTTTTATGGAATCATTCATCTCTCATCGTCCCCTAGGCATGTAGTAAACAATAATAAAAACGAAAGAATAATAATCATTAAGAAGATGGCAGTTTCCATATTCGTTAGAGAGGGAAACTGCTTTCCATCTACACATTTTCGATCAAAAAATTACAAATCGACTCCCGGCGTTTAGCAACCCCCTTTTTGACACCCGGACATGTATCGACCCAGGAATCAACTGGCATGAACATAAAATATTCACATTAATGGCATCGTCTCAATAGATCGAAAGTTGCAATGCTTGGGCGACCTGTGTCTCTTTCTTTTACCTCTCATTATAACCAGAAATTGATTGAGTCATATACATTTTAACGTGACTTTCAGCAATATGTCGGCCATATCTATACACTGTCAGGATTCCCATCTAGCTGAGAAGTATCCCCAAATCAGCCTCAGTGGAGGAGGATTCAAACCCCTTATCGCCCGGGCTTGGCTGCACCATATAGGCTCGGACGTAGGAACGTATCAGGTGGTACATTCTATTTGTTAAAGTGTACAAGGAAGGGGTGAACTTTCTCGATCATAAATATGTAAACATATTTTCAGCAGAATATCGCTCACCCCCCTGCTACTGCAAAACCAAACCCTGATTAGAAGAGATAACAGTCATTCATTACATAATTGAATAATACACTTGAAATATAATGTTCAAAATGTTAATAACGTTTCAGGTATAGGTGGCCAATGAGTAGGATTAATGGGATGCGGAAGCAGTTTGCATGAACGTGTACTAGAACCAGGTCCACACTCGAAACATGATCATCAGATTACAACCATAGTCAAGGTGAATGATGAACCAAAGCATGAAGAGCTCAAAACTACAATTATAAGCTACGACAATCAGCGCCAAGTAATCCCCCAAACACCTCACCTAATACCAACAGATATGTCGAAAAGTTCTTCCAATACAGATGCTGACGTCAATGAGACGGTATCTCCAGCAACACAGATTCCAGCTTACAATGATGAATGTCTCGAATTGGCCACCAAGCTGTTCAATCAGTACCCGGATTTACAGGATGGCTTCCGGGACATAAACGATCTCATCTGGACGGTGGAATCCGACCACATCGAGATGGGGAATCTGGAATCGCCAGTGAACAACCTGATAGCCAGAGTTACTGGGAGATCTTACATTAACAGAGAAAGTGACGACATGCGCAATGTGTACTCAGATTATATGTCGTATGTGCGTTTTGCCGAGGCAATTTGCTCTCTATACAAACTCATCCTCAACAAAACAGGCCTTCAACATCTGACTCTGAAAACAGCTAAAGAAGCTTTGGCCAAATACGATTATGCACTAATGAGGCAACTTCGAACGATTTTATGGAATTATACAGATGCTGGTTTAGAATTGTCTGAGCGGGTTTGCTTCTCTGGAATATTGAAGTACTTCGTAGGAGATTTGAAACTAATTCTAGAAGAAGCAGAAGATCCTTCAAAAGTAAGTATTCAGTGTGCACAGCATGGTGAGGATAGTGCAATCTGATGTCCATTTTGCTAAAAGGTGTGTTCTCTTAAGAATAAATTGCTAGTAGCGCGTAAATCACTTCCCTTGCCCTGGCCATGACCTATGATGGGAGGTATAGCCGGTGCATCCAGCCAGGTTCAGGTGGGGGGGGGGGGGGTTAACGAAAATGAGGAGGTCATTTCGATATTGTAAGCTCGAGGCTACCTCAGAGGTCATGGCTATAAACCTCGGTGGACGAAGACGAGATTACTGACAGGGGTAGGAATGTGGCTGACAGAAAGAGGTGTTTGTTACACCTTAAATGTCTACTTGGGACCATAGTCTTACCTCACACATTGACAATTTCAATCAACATATCTAATTCACCATTTTTAATTACCCCCAAACATACACAAGTCCTTGTTCCTCAACAAATTAACAGCGACGTTTACTTCTCATAGTTATGTCATAATAAAGTAGGAACAGTATTTGTCCATAAGCACCCCTTTTGATTTATTTGTCCAGATCTCCATCACGGATACAATCTATCGTTCATGCCGAGGAATCCTCCATAACTGTTCAAACAACACTCTGACGAGACAGCCAATCAGAGACTTAGGAACTGTTCAGGTTGCCATGGGATACCTCAAAGGCGATGCTCCAGGTAGTTATCAAAACCCAACCTACATTCAGGCCATGGATAACTTGGGCTATTTCACTCGTCCTTTGAGCCATGGGATTTGTTATATGATCTCTTTGAACGAATTAAGTGAAATGAAAAGAAAACCAGAAAAATATCCCACTATTCTTGACATTTATATCAAATCCGTATTTCAGTTATAAAAGTAACACACGCCTGCTATAATATCCCCTGTTATTTCTGATCAGGGTGGTACTTTATTTCAGTTATTAGTAACACTTCCCTGACAAAATTTCCAGGCAAGTTGTATTTTTTACATATTACATTAAAGTAAAAATCCCCAGTTGAATCCCGATCAACACAGTAATTTATTTTAGTTAGTAAAGTAACAATCACCCGGTTAATTTCCGGTCAAATTAGTACTTTTTCATTTACGAAAGTAACAATCACATAATATTATTCCAGGTCAATGTGGTAATTTATTCCGTTTTAAAGAAACAATTGCTTGTATATATATAATTTATGGTCAAAAGGTTCTTTTCTTGTTGCTGTAACAATCGCCTGAATGATATATGGCAAGGAAGTTTTAAATTCATTAAAGATACATTATTATTCTTGTCAACATATCACTGTATTTCAGTTATTAAAGTTTCAATCCTTTGGTAATATTTATGGTGATCCCTGTGTTATATGTCTGTTAAAGAAACATTTTTGTATTATTCTTGGTGCTACATTTCAGTAATTGAGGTAATGATTTCTGGTGTTATGTTTCAGTTATTAAAGAAAAATTGTTTATATTATCCCCGATGTTACATTTCAGTTATGAAGGTAACAATCTCGTTGTATAATTCTTGGTGTTATATTTTAGTTATTAAAGTAACCATTCTCCTCCTGCTGGCAAACATCATAAACGAAGAGGACAACGAGATTTTAATTGGTGATGATACAATGTTTATCCTTCTTCTGAAGATGATTAAATACGCCTGGGGACAAGAACGTCACCGATGTGAAGGCTTCTCAGCATGTGAGTTAATTGTGGGGCTGACTGGCCTGGCCAAGAACGACAAGAACAAAAAACTGATTATGAGCAAGGGAGCCTTGCCAGTCCTGATCATGGTGATGCAAGAAGGATCGGATGCAGAGAAAGAGTGGGCAGCCAAGTGCACATGGGAACTTGCGTTTGATAATGACAACGCAGCTATGTTCAGGGTATGCTTGAATTAGGAGTGAATTGTGCCTTCACATTTATCCCGTATGTCTTCCGGAGAGTGATCATGACGTAAGAATAAAATCCAGTAATTTCATGCTTGTCGTACATGGCGACTAAAATGGACATATTGTATTTTCATCTTTTCGTTATGGCGATGTCATTTATCATGTCTCTCAGGTGCACACTGAAACTAGTGATAACATTTCAGTGTGCACGTTGCATATCACGTTGCGTCACGGTTGAAATATTGCCTTTACGACCCACAAAAAACCCATCTCAACACTCTCCATATTTAACCCCAACTATAATGCTTCATGTAAAGCACAATAAGTAGGCTAGTTTAATTTCCGCACTTGCTTTGAATCGTCCTTTCTTTTTAAAAGTGTCCATGAAAAGTATAATCTTCCTGAAAAGTATTGAAAGCAGACGAATTCTATCAAATTCAAATGCATAGGGTTAGTTTGTTTTCAGTCTTATCTTACAGATCAGAAATAACTATAACCATTACCAAGAGTAGCCACGATTCATAATTTTGATAATTTGTGGATTTACGTTTTTGGAAAATGAGTAAAAAAAGAAATACATATGTAGTGTTGGTTGAAGAAATCAGAGTCAGCAGTCCATAGAAACGTGTTGACACTTTCAAAACATTTACAACTTTCAAACTGCAATGTTTAGGTCTTTCTAGCTTGTCCTTCATACATGCTTGAAAACGGCTTTTCCAATGTACGCTTAAATCATTTGAATCAACGATTGTTTATGTTAAACCCTTTACAACAGTAGTATCCTATATGACACATCACAGGCTAAGTGTACTGAGCATGTTGCACAAGGGATTAAATAACACCAATAATTTATGACACTGAATAAAACTGAATGTGAAAGAAATATTTTACTCTCCAGCATAAAAACATGTATAATGCTTCAAACATCCTGATGTACAGTAAAATATACTCCAGGAGTAGATAAAATGATTAACATAGGAAAGTATACCGAAACAGTTTTTTTGTCACAAACAATTTACCCTTAATACTGTTTGCGAACGATCCTGTTGGCATTTAATGGTGATTATTGTGTATATGATCTCGTCAAATGCTTATACCTTCGAAGGTAAAGGTTTGCATCACCTTGTTTTTTTGACCTTTTTTTATCATTCCCAAAAACTGATCGGTACACTTTCTTTTGATCGTCATTTTAGTGAAAACTAAAGAGTTGCAGAAGCTATAGATGTGAGAATGCCTTAATACTGGTTTGTAATACCTGAACTGACGTCGGTTCATCTTATAACCAAACACCTTATTGGTCGTGCACAATATTCAACCGAATGAGGTCATAAAAGCTGATGTTACAAGCCTTATTGTAGGTCGAATTTACATTTTTGTATGAAAAACATCCACTAGATAATTATTCATTTTATAATTAATTAACATTTCTGTAATTTTCATTGATATAAATAATATAAGTAACGACATTATTATTTTTCAGGAGAACGAAGAACTTCAGAAGGTTTTGAAAGAACTTAAAACATCCGTCAATCCCAAAATACAGAATGCTCTTTGCGGAATCATGTGGGAAACACGAGATGAAAACCAACAAACAGGTTGATACTATAGATTTACTATAATCTTTAAAACCGAAATATTGAAACATGAACCTTTCTATTGTTGAATGCATGTGGTCAAGTTAGTTTCTATGTGGTTGTATGAGGAGCTATGCTCTTTCGTCGAGAACTCTGCTCTCACAGAATCACAAGACGACACAAACTCTGGTGGTAACGGTCGCATTGCACACTTACAAACAGGACTAGAATTTTGAATGCGTCCACCACTTTCTTAAAACTTAAGAAAAACCGTAACTTGAAAGGAGGCATGCATGACTTTTTGAGAAACAAGAATGGACATATAGATAAGAAGTTACGTTAACGGGACGGTTACAAAATATATTGTTTAGACAACCGGTTGACACTATGTCGCAAGATACTTAAAATGTTGTGTTGTTACGACAAAGCTGATATCAGAGTGCCATGGGGACTTACGGGGAATTAATGTTAATTAAAACAAGAAAAGGTAAACACAATATTTTGTAAACTGTTCACAGTAACAGTAACAGCGTATGATTTTCCTTTCAGTCAGTGGAAAGATAAACGGACGCTCATGTGTAGACAGAGGAGGACATATTATGATCAGCTACCAATGGGCAGACCAAAAGACAGTTGTCAAGGTAAATGTAAATACGTTGTTAGGTGAACTTATACTCAACAAAGCTTTGAAGAAAGGTTCTGCACTCGTCATAAGTCGGTATGACCAGAATATTTTCAGCAGTTAGGAAACCTCAAATTACTAATCTTGTCATTGCCAGCTGATGTCTCTGAATTTGGTATCTAATTTTAATTTCTAAAGAAAGTCCAAAACGGTACCGGGGTCAGGACCTCCGGTATTCCACAGCTACCATTTACCTGAATGTATGTTGTTGTAAGGATCTGGAAATGACCAATAAGAAAAAGGTGCATGCAAAGTGACATACGATCGCGCTCTGTTATAATCTCTGGGGGTATCGCATCTAACTGGCATCTAAGTAGCAAATGTAAATGAAACTGGTCTTTAAGGACTGACATCATTTTACTGATACATAGTACATTCCAGAATAAGTTAATTATAAAATATTTTGAAAGGTGAAAGAAACGCTTCGGAGGCATGGTTTCAGAGTGTGGATGGACATTGACAACATGGAGGGATCCACTTTACAAGCCATGGCGGAAGCAGTACAGAATGCTTCTGTTGTTCTGGTCTGTATGTCTGAGAGATACAAGCTCAGCCAGAACTGTAGATCAGGTGGGTACTGTATCTGTTACGGTCTTATCTAGAATATCTAGAAGTTTCGGTAGTATCTCTGCAAGTCTTATATCTTCTAATGATACAAACTCAGTCATAACTGTAGATCACGTGGTTGTACTGTACTGACTAGAAGTGTCGTTCAGTATGTTCTGGTGAGAAAGAGCTCAGCCAGAACTGTAGATCAGATGGATAGCTTAACGTGTTCTATGCGTACTAGAAGTGCCATCCAGTATGTTCTGGTGATACAAGCTCAGCCACAACTGTAGATCAGGTAGGTACTTGTCCTGTAGCTCTTACAGGTCTTGTCTGGCGTTTCCTAGTGATACAGGTTCAGCTAGAACTGTATATCAGGTGGGTAACTGAACTTGTCCTGTATCTGTTAAGATCTTGTCTGGAATATTCCACTATACAAGGCTATCCAAAGTTACTGAGGACCAGGTTGGTAAATCGGGGTCTTTTAGTACGAGAAACTGATTCATCAGCAGTTTGTGTCCCGCTTTCAATAGACGCAGACCGTATATGAACGACACCAGTCAGGGCGTCCTCGTACATGTAGTCTATGACAAACAAAAGAGAAATAAGTACCTCCCTGTGGAGAGAAATAACAAATACTGCAAACCAGTTACGAAGATAAGTTAGGGTCACTACAGGAACCAACATCAGTGATCAGTAAAGATCCGGTGGAGGAATGAAACCTTCGACGTCAGAAGTCAGACCACGTTTTCATTCACGTCACATCACCGTCAGTGAACTGGGCGGCATTGGTCTTCTGCTTTTCGGACGAGTTACGGTACTCACTGCAACGTAACGCTGGGCATATTCTGGTATGCAGAAGAACAGGACTGGTAAACCCTTTGTAACGACAACGAGTTCAATCAGTTTGGTGGCAGAAGGCAGCAATTTATCTTTTTATCACAGGACCAATCAATGGATTTCAGGACGCAATTCACTACAGAGACGAGTTCCTCAGACGACCAGTTCTTCCTTATCAGTGCAATGGGCAGTGGACGCATTGTGGTCGTTTTGCCACTGACCTTCTGCAGCAAGACAGTGTCACACACATGGATTGGCTAGCCCGTTTGCCAGATATGGCTTCCATCGGACACTTGTCAGACCTCTTATCAAGACGTCTGAGAAAAAAAAACATCCAGCGCCTCAACAACGTGCACTGTTGGTAACTTTGGAGTGGCAGATTATTCCCAGAACATGCTGCAGACTCGTGAACACCATGCGGCGCAGATCATGTCTTGCCTGCATAGGTGGTCGCACTCGATAATTAATGAACTTACGAGGGACCTTTGACTTTCCTTTTCGATCCCTGTGATTACCATGTGCATACTGGTCTACCATAATAGTCTCCTCTCTTGAATTGTAACGAAAACATAAGTGTTAGCTAAATTGATTTGGTTAGTTATCAAGTTAACTCCTAAACGATTCCTTTACTGTATTTCCAAAGTGTATTAAATTTGAACTGATATCGGTACGTAATATAATAATAATAATAATGTTGAGTCTTATATAGCGCTAAATCCAGCGCTGCGTGCTAATACGGCACTACGCACTGCTCAAAGCGCTTCAAGCATTATTACCCCGGTCCAACCTCTGCAACCCACGGAGGCGCACAGGAGGTTATCCACACTCCACACTGAGTACACAGTTTCAGCTGGGTACCTTGTCCAAGAGTACAACACGGCGCCAGCTGGGCTCGAACCCGGCTCGTTAGATCATTTCCTGATGTGCCTCTTGCACGTCACATTGCGCTATGGCTGAAATATTGCCCCCTGCAATGTAAAAAATCCATTTCACTCACTCACTCTACCATAGTCGACTTGTGTCAGAAAAAGTAGCTAAAGAAGTTGATTGATGCACTGTGAGAAGTAAAAGGGCAGCGGGTAGTGGAGTAGTGTCAAGATGTCTGACCAGTCAGTTATCAGCCAGATTCGAATCTTGTCCAGGTCACGTTTTGTTAAATGTAGACCTGTAGCCCTGGCATTGAGCTAATATAGCTGAAAGACTGTTGAAGGTAAAGATAAAGGGATAATAAATCATTGTAATACTTGAGTAAAATATGTGGGTTCTGGGGGGTAACAGCAACTCGAACAGTAAAGTCCGGATTCATTCTGGAGTGGGTCCTGGTCTGTTTACTGGAAATCTATTCAAGATAATCTTAATGTAGTCGTAATGTTGAATGGGACCCTGACATGAGCAGTTGGGAAATGGTGTTAGTTTTCATCCAGCCATGACATGCACTCATCCTGGGTCCATCATATTTGGCAATGGCCAGAAATTATTGAACCATTTGAGGGCCCATCTTTTTGAGACCCAGTTTTATTTCTGCAACTCAATATCTTTGATCTCTCCAGAACAAACGTTTCAATCCTTGTGAGCTTCCATAGAGTGTTATGCTGTTGCAAATAGGGCCCGGGTAGCCTATGCTTGTCGTACTAGGTGCCTAAAGTAGAAATGCTTTCAATTTTCTTTCTATCGGTATCTTTTTGTCATTTCTCTCTGGCGGTACGGGATGGCACGGTGGTTAGCATGTCGACCCAGTGACCTGCCAGCCTTGGCAATCATGGATTGAGTCCCACCTGGGTAGCTCTCTTTCAACCTAGAGATAGGAGCCTCACACTGACGTGACGTTAGTGTTACCATGGTGATATGGCTGAAAGATGACCGAAAACCATGTAAAATCCAAAATCACTTGCTGACTCTTTTCCTTCTGTGCATATCACATTGTGTTATGGATTTAAGATTGTCTGCAAGACATAAATGTCAACCAACCTAACGTTTCCATTTCCCCTTTCAGCGGATCAGCACTGCAAGTGGGGATGGACGCCACTATTGCTACCCTCATTTCACATGCGCAGTGGACACGGAAAACATCAAACGCGTTTTCAATGATTGCCGAGATATCATTCAGAGGATGCACTTACGTCAGTACGAGCTTCTGTGATGTTGTCCACCAGCTTTAGCCGTCCTGGTGGGATGCTTGACACTTCGGTGAAGAGACATCTGCAATGTGATGATGATGATGATGTTGTTGATTTGATGCGATGTCTGCTACATCTACAAGGGACTCAAATCGATCATGTTACGCTCTCTCTCTCTCTAGTTCCGCACCTCGCTCTAGCCTTGTCACACGATCACGTTACTGCCACGGCCAATTGTTGCCGCGGTTCCAACTGTCCGCAAGAGTGGGCGAGGGCGACACGTTCTAGGAAAGGAACAACTTGGTGTTTGTACTATACAAAACCACACTGTCTGTATCCTCTTTTGTGAAAGCTGTGCAGTTGTTTTTTTTTCGTGGACAGCTATGTTAGCAGAGTGAAATCTCGTTCTATTGTGTGAGTGTTCCAGTGGATTTTGTCCTGTTTGCTGTTGAAGGATTAAGTGGCATCTGGATACGACTCGGAACGGTGTGCCCCGAACGCCTGTGAAGCAGACCGGAGCACAACGCAGGCCAGCAAGCCATGCTGGAAAGATGTTTGTATTTGTAAACTTTTGAAGGAATCGACAGCTGTGCCTACGACCGACGTTTGTCGAAACAAGTGACTGGAAGACAATTCCTTGAGAACCGTGGCCAGCTAACATCGTCATTAACTGTTTGAGGTACACTTTCATGTAACATTGCTAACGAGTATATGTTTGGATTTACACTGGATAGATCTGTTGCATATGCGACCTTGCTTGACCTTCTGCGAGTTTTGTTTGCTGCCTGTGGGTGTCCGTCCGTCCGCCTGTTGGTTAGTCAGTCACAGAGCTGCTGTCTGTTGTGTAACCTGTAACACGGCTGTAACAATGTAACCTGAAAGCCGAAGGGTCCATACATGCATACCTCTACTTTTAAACTAAATTCTTACATGGTAGATGATGTTATTTTGTCCAGAATTGCGCAGAAAAAATACCTTTACATTAGAAGTATAACTATATGCACATTTGTTGTAACAGTGTGAAGAAATTGAAAAACGATTGGATTTTATTTTCAATTTCTACAGAATTTTATTGTTTTAGAATTTATTACACTTGCATCCATTCAGTAAAACTAGTACTGCTGGCATGGTGTGCCAAAGATGCATAAATGTATAAGATTTTTACTCGAACCTTTGGGCACAATGCTGAAATTGAAATGTCTAACATCAAACTTTTACTTTCCTGCATCCCGAGTTGGTTTTTGTTTCAAATCCAGTTTGAATCAGTGGTGGACTTTAAGAATACCAAACTTTAGAAGGGGTAAAGCATGTGACTGAACGATGAAGAGGTTATGAAATATGCTCAAAATGTCCAATGTACGAGAAAAGGAAAAGTCATTTGTTGATCAGTATACATTTGGGAAGAGAAGTCCTGATGTCTTTACATGGTGTTCATCTTGAGTGTCTGGATTCATACTGGTAATTAATTGCATGCTGCAGGATTGAAACATTTTAAAACTAGCAAAGCCCAATACTTCTCTGATTGGTGGCAGCCAAGAAGAGTGATGAGCACATTGTGGGGGGGGGGGATATTTTAACAGTTTTATCGTAATTCTATTGTGCC
>JAUELE010011113.1:0-38487 GCA_031471655.1 Diodora aspera
CCCCCCCCCCCCCCCCGCCCCCCCATTACAAAAGAACAACAACAACAACAAAACAAAACAACGGGACTCTTCCGAGTTTTGGCGTTGACGGAGTATATTGACGCCTGAGTCCTTGAATTTCAATAAGGTACTTTTCTGTACACAGGCACATACCCCGGTTACATAATGTACTGCCTTATAAGACCTTGCCAGGCGAATGAAGTTACTTGTTCGAGTCTCTCTAGGGATGATTGCAAGCAATATGTTGAATATTTGTGCATGATATTCAGTGTTGAAATTCCAGTACATTCATCAATGGAAACAAACACTCGTAACAACTAGCTTAACTATGAAATCTATTGTTTTAACTTTACCTTCAAAATTTATAAAAGATGGCGGCTGTAAGATGTGAGTTGGTTTGATAGATGTATGTATTTCTATGTAGGTTACGGGTCTGCTTTTATCTCTGGTCGTACAACACGAGAATGTAAATTCGTTATTCATCATGGGAACCGTAACGTATTCTAATGCGTATGTAATGTTAGACGACATAAGTCAGTTGGTAGATATGCGTCTCCCATCAGCGATAGCAGTGTTCAGAAACCATCGAAACATCGACCTTCACTGTAGTAGTCAAAGTATCTTTAGTAACAATGGTCAGTACCTTTTCACTGAGTTATTCATCTTTTTAGAGCAAGATGTCTGATGTATGTCTCATCACTTCTGCAGTGGATGTATAATTAAAGCAGTGCTCAAATCTATAAAGTTACAAAAGAAGTTACATAATTGCCTAATGATGAAGTTTTCATTAATTATTTACGATATTCCAATGCTTGCATAAGTATTTACGATATTCCGATGCTTGCCTAAGTATGGTTGAATGGGATTCAGTTTAAAGAACCGCGGCTATTCAAGAGTCAGTGCATCACCCACTAGAGTGTGGTAAAAGCAATGTTATGTTTTCATCGATCGCTTGTCGTAGTGAACGTCTGGCCGAACTGCTTGTAATATCAAGGCAATGTAGGTAATGAGTTCTTACTGTTTTTGTATTGAATTCTTAAATAAAGGATAATCCTATGCTTAATTCGATTATTGTATCTTTTATCTTGAAACATTTATGGCTCTTGGGCAGGTTAACGCCTCTGAGCAAGAAGCGTTATTAAGTTATCCCATCTCTGATACACTCGACGCTCCTGGCAGGAGATGGAAAAGTTTTCAGAAGAGGATTTCATCTTGGCAGTTCTGTGAGGGTCATGATGGGTCGTGGTATGAACAGGATTTGTCAGAAAGTACCACTGTGTGAGTCATGGTTGACTTGATGAGATGAAACATGTGGGTCATGGTTGATTGAGTCATGGTTGACTTAGTAAGATGAAATCTGAGCCATGGTTGACTTTAAAGGGTGAAACCTGTGAACCATGGTTGACTTGGTGATATGAAACCTGTAGGTCATGGTTGACTTTGTGAGGTGAAAGCTGTGATTCGTGGTTGACTTTGTGAGGTGAAACCTGCGGGAACTTCGAGGGGTTAAGACTGAACCATGGCTGACTTAGAGGGTGAACCATGGCTGACTTAGAGGGTGAATCATGGCTGACTTAGAGGGTGAACCATGGCTGACTTAGAGGGTGAGCCATGGTTGACTTGGTGAGATGACACCTGTGAACCATGACTGACTTATGCGGTAAAACGTGGATGCCATGATTGACTTTGTGTGGTAAAACCTGCATTTCAAGATCGACTTTGTATGGTAAAACCTGCAAGCCAAGATTGACAATGTATGGCAAAAGCTGCAGACCAAGATTGACTTTGTATGGTAAAACCTGCAAGCCATGACTGACTTTGTATGGTAAAACCTGCACGCATGACTGACTTGCCGCGGTAAAACCTGAAAGCCATAGATGAGCATGTGCGTTAAAACATTGATAATGTGATGCTGTAAAGTCTGCGAGTCGCCATGAGTACCAACAAATCACGCTGCACAACAACCAACCTGGAAAGTTACGAATTTTGGATTTTTCGAACCATAGGCCGCCACCCGAGTTATCAGGCTGTCCGAGTTTAGCCTTCTCAAACAATCCCTTGGCTAAGCCCTTCATACCCCTCTGTTCCTTTTGAGACGTTCTGGAATTATATGGGGAGCACATACAACACACAAGTGCGTTAATAAGTCACTGAGTACGAGATGAGTATCCGCAATGTTGAAAATAAATCGTCTGTGTAAAAAGCCTGAAGTCTGTACTCGCTGCAAGGTCTTCTTTGTACCTTGTGCACTTCATAACCTTCAGATGATTCAAATTTAAATTTATTGGAAAAGAATTGAACATGTTTAAAAATCCATACATCATTTTCAACCTCCGACAGCTTCTCCTCCACCAAAGATATCGTTCAGGAAAAGCCATTGCATAATAATCTATCAGAAAGGTTGTTAAAAGGCAATGCCTAGAAATCAGGTTTCCTCAGGTTGAAGCTATAAAAACAACCACGTGTATGCCTGCAGCTGGAATTGTCGTTATCGACGCTGCAGGATCACATCAAAGTCGTCAAGAAAAGTAAACTCAAATACAACGCATGACTTTCTCCAACACTTCTTTAGTTCCTTACATCGAAAGTCGTTTCGTCATGTTCCCTGCCTGTCTGTAAACATGCACATGTCAGCCGCTAGGCGAGGTTTGTTAGACGCCTGTATCGAAGCATGTCGTAAAGCAAATAGTTTAACAACTAGGTGAGGATTGTTCGGAAGTTTTCGGTTTGGTTTGGTTGTAGATGTTTCGTGACAACTGCTTACAACAGAATGGGCGTAACGAATTGCTTAAGGTTGCTGTTTTTTTAATTTAAATATTGCAGGACTTCATTGCAAAGGTCAACAGACAAATATTGTGAGTCCATACACCAATGGCAACGAGACGACAATGAAATTCCTCCTAACTTCCGAGCTTTATATATAAAACACAGCATATATTGGACACCTAAATCAACAATAAGTAAGCACGTTGAGATAGCACAAACACTAATAAAAGTACTATGGTAAAATAGGTCAACTCTGCAAATATAATGCAATCTGGAAATGTAATGAAATTGAAATAAATCTCATTCTGTCACGACTCCTTTGAGGTAAAACAATAAAGGAGATTTCTATGGAAAATTGTGATTTACTAAGAATGCTAACATTTATTGCCAGCGGCATACATATATGAGTCGTGTATATCTCATTGTTATGTGCGGCATTTCTCTCTACTCTGAGAAGCCGTTAAACAAACAACATTCTCATTCCTGGTAAGTATTATCATATGCAAATCGCATATATCTGATTGCGCACGTCACTTTGCCTATCTTTTACTACTAATTGTGCAGTTTACATCTTGAGCCTTCTGACATGGTCACATAAAAAGGCAAAATGGAAGCGATTATAATTGGTGTGTCTTTAAAACCCTCGGATATCTTTTAAGAAATAAAAAGGGATAATCGCAAATGCTTTTCGTTTTCGATTTCAACTTCGTCAAAAGGTCGTGGAAAAAGATGTCGCTAGCGATACCCCGCCAAAATACGATCTTGAGATACGTCGAGAGAAAATTCGGCACCGCATCTGTCACCACTATGAGAGTAACTATAATTAAATCCACTGTTTGCACCACAACTTCATGCAGTCATTGTCAAAAGTGTACATGTTGGCTGGTGATCAGAGTTTTTTAAGTCTGAGTGAGAGAGAGAGAGAGAAAGAGAGAGACAGACAGACAGACAGAGAGAGGGAGAGAGAGAGAGAGAGAGAAAGAGAGGGAGGATGAAAAGAGTTACAATTAATGACAATATGTCTGATAAGCATACATCGAAACTACCTCCAAAGAGACAGCACAGTGACACTTTACAATTTACCGAATTCTGTTAGAAGTGTATTTTCAAGCCGTGCTATTTATTTGCTATTTACTGACTTAAAAATACATGTTTGTATAGGGTGCAACTAAACCAATATGCACATTTTGCCGTGGAAGGATTTCAGTGTTTAAATATTTTGCGTTTGTGTGTGGTGTAGACATAAACATTTGGACAGGTTCTGGCTCGTATGGATTTTGCGCTCTTTCGACCTGAGAGTGTTTGAAATGATTATTGAATTGATACAAAGTACGGTTTCCCTGTGACCTTAGCTCCATGAGGTGCTAGTTAACAGTTAATCCGCAATATGTTTTCATGTCGCTGAAAATCGTTCAAACTGAGGAGGTTAACAACAAACTGTCCTTGCTTCGAGAAGTTTTTTCCAAATCGAATTTAAACGTCTGAAGCAAGTGATAGGCACATTTGTAAGCGTTATAAAAGACACCGTTTCTATTCGACTATCCTCGGGGGATTCTTTGAAAACTATTTTAAGTACAAGAGTCTTTACAGTCCTCATGCTTGCTGTAAAATCTTATATACTCAACCAAATAAAAAAATTGACACGTCTTCAGGACGTAACACTAAAAGGATACAATCCTTCTGTTTGATTATTTCCAACCTCGAAATCCAGAGCATAGATGATGCCACCAGCCGTCCGTCATATATATATTCCCTGGAATCACTCCTGTACACGACGATCGCATCGAGGTGGGCGTTTTGACCAATCAGTGAAGCTTCCATAGCGAAAGCGTGCGTCAAATCATGTGGCGCATCTCTCCTAATACTCGGCGAAGTAAAGACGTTATGTCTTTAAATGTATCAAGATTTACTTCTCGTGCGGTGAATGCGACATTTCATTGCTTGTCTATATTTAGCAGTCATACACACAAAAGGACTATGGTGAATAGTAGCACATCCAGGGTATATGATGGACCGTTGGAGAGGCCACATACGCCCTGGATTTCAAGGATGGATTATTTACTACTCGAAATATAATTACATTCTGAGTAATGAAAATGGTTTTGCCTTTAGCATATTACGAGATCAAAATAATGTCAAGCTCTGAAGGATTGTCGGAACTAGCCATATGTTCACGCAACATTATTACTTCTGCAATTTCCCAGCTACCTTAAAGGTCAGGTGAAATTTAAATGCTGACGTTCATTGAATTTTGGGGAAATTTCCATCATGTGAAATGTTCCTCAGAAACTTAAATTCATGATGAACATGTATCGGCAAAGGCAGCATTTGCACATGTTGTTCATGACTGTCATTTTAAACATGCATACATTGGCATGTGTTGTTCATGACTGTCATTTTAAACATGCATACATTGGCATGTGTTGTTCATGATTGTAACTTTAAACATGCATACATTGGCATTTGTTGTTCATGCTGTCACTTTAAACATGCATACATTGGCATTTGTTGTTCATGCTGTCACTTTAAACATGCATACATTGGCATGTGTTGTCGATGGCTGTCACTTTAAACACGTATACATTGACATGTGTTGTTCATGACTGTCACTTTAAACACGCATATATTGGCATGTGTTATTCATGATTGTAACTTTAAACATGCATACATTGGCATGTTTCGTGCATGACTGTCATTTTAAACATGCATACATTGGCATGTGCTGTTCATGATTGGAACTTTAACATGCATACATTGGCACATGTTGTTCATGACTGTCACTTTAAACATGCATACATTGACATGTGTTGTTCATGACTGTCACTTTAAACATGCATATATTGGCATGTGTTATTCATGATTGTAACTTTAAACATGCATACATTGGCATGTGTCGTGCATGATTGTAACTTTAAATATGCACACACTGGCATGTGACATGTATGCCAACAAGTCATCATGTGGATTTCGGATGCACTGCGTAAAATTGTGTATTCACTATAATATAAATATTATTTGACCCTGACCTTGATTCTTTTGAGCAATGTATTTAATTATATTTGTATGTGGAATAGCCCAGTCTAGACTTACGTATCTTGATATACATCAGGACCTCACACTTTTTGGACCATCACCGCCTTAATGGAATCCGTGATCCATCGAACACTTCACATGAACAAATAAATAAATAATAGTAAAGATAATTACGTGAAGCTTACATATGTTTCCTTTTCAGTGTGAGGGGAAATGCATACCAAACTCTCCTTTCAATACACATCAGTGAGGGAAACCGCATCAGCTTTTGGACTCCTGTTGTCCCCACGCATTTTACGATTCTTGGATAGTCACATTGACCCCTGAGCTAGACTGCAGGGCTCTATAAAAATTCCTCAAAAATGGCGCAGGATTACGTGTGGGACTCTAGATAGAAATGTAGGTCTGTATTGTGATTTATTTACGATAACAATTAAGCTGAGATGTTATCATGAAGGTCAGCACTTTACGCAAATACATTTTCATGTAAATTATCTTCGACGAAGGAGTCCCTTTTAACAAATAATATGAGATCACTACCTTTACTTACCATTACCGACAAGAACAACGTACAAGTCAATGATGATTTCGCAATTATTCTGTCGTGCGGTAAAGCGTGTGGTTGAACTGGTAAATGAGAGGAATAAAATCTACGATTGCTCTGACAAGTAATTAACAATGAAGTAAAACCGCTGTCCTTGAACGTTCTTTTACCAGTTGGGTGACACTCAAAAACTAAGATAAGAACATGGTGTAGAGGTCTGCATATTTTATTTATAGAGTCTCTGATGTTTCAGGATCGAAGATGAAGAATTCATAATACAAGGTGTGAGCTGTTGGAAGCTGCTCGTGTTTGCCAGGAACCTCGAGCAGACTATCATTTTATATCCGAATAACTTTAAATATGCATGACATAGGCTGGCGTGTCTTCTTGCAGAGTAGCATATTATTTGGTTCTTTCTGCAGCGATTGCGCTATACGAAACTGTTTTTCTCTCCTTTTCGCTAGCTTGAGTGTTTTCCGTCGTGTCTCTGCTACATGACTCTCTCCGGACGTGTGTTCAACTTGCAGAGGTTTTAACCTTTAGCACTCAAAAATATCCACGGCTTTTTTTAACTCTCGTACGAATTTAATTCAGTTTCCAGAAAACTCTGTACGGTTTGCGCTGGTTAATGTCAAACTCTGGTACTTCAAGGTCAGTCTGTCTGAGAGACCTTATACATGTGTTTTATGTTCACTCAAGAGACGTGAGAAATCTATCATACTTTCAAGTCTAGATCTAGGGATGTTGATAACCAAGCGTCATATAGAACGCAAAACATGAGTGCAAATGCAAAATAAAGATCAGAAATTACTAAGTTTGTCAGAGTTAAATACCAAATAGACCCTGTATGTTAGTTGGTTTTTTTTTAATAAACTGACGCTTGCATTAGTAGAGAAAGATGTTTGTCTGTGCAAATATGTTCCTGCTGTTTAGGTTAACGCGAGACCATTTGATTGTTTCGAAATGAGGTAATAAAATTGGTCTAGATATACTGATAACGGCTAGATCCTTTCTTGTGATCCAGCTGTCAAAAATATTACTGGGATATTTGTGTTCTTTTAGCTTTATGCTTCGTTGTGAAAGGAAAATGGTAGTTGGTGTCTTCAGAAATGTTTCTTGTATGGGAATAATGTATTTACGCCTTTGCCTCTAAATAGTTACGCTAAGTTTTAGAATCAATCTAGAGTTGCCTTTAAGGAAACTCGTACATCTATGTACCGTATAATGCATTACCCTGATTGCAGTGCATTACAATGAACTATATCTATGAATTTAACATAATTGAAAATGTCAACTCGAATTAGTCTTAAGCGTGTAAGATAATCAAAAATGTCCTTTCGATTGTACTAATTTTACCTTTACTGTCAGTATAGAGATGATGAAGAGCTTATACAATATGCATGTTGCATGGTTTATGCGGAATACTGCCATGATATCCTTGAAATTTAAGTAACCTTGACGATCTGTGTATTCTGGGCGTTGTTAATAATTAAAGATTATGTCGTGCTGAGCATCCTGGTCCTATTTAAAGACGACGAACAAATGTGTGGGCGTACAGTGCTGAATGTTCAAGAATGTGTTCAAGAATGTGAAACCCTATTAATTAAGCCATATTAAATTATATTACATGTATCTCGCTGCTGTTTGTGAACCTTAGCATGAGCATGCGTGTAATGGACGAGGGTCATTTTCTCGCCTCAGAAACTCTTTATTTAACAAGCCTGTATACTGTAAAAAGCAGCCAGTGCGAATGTGACCTATTGTAAAACCCGACAGAAATGTCTGTATAATGAAAGGTTGCTTTAACATGTTTTAACGAATTATTGGTTCATCCAGGAAATAGTTATCTGGGCTCAGTATCAACTCTAAACATACGTTCAGCATTGAATGTGGTATTGGATGACACAAAATATACTGATGACCAAAAGAAACGAAACAATAAAAATTATTCAATCTCTTTTCCAAATCCATGTGTTTTGGGTCACTGTTCAACAGCATCTGCTATCATGGATTGTCAATTGATTCTGTCATGCTAAAACATTCTCTTAAATATTAGAAAAGTAGCGTTTCTTTTGAACATCAGTATATTTCATATTTTCAGTAAATGGTTTTGTTTAAGATTTTACGATGTATTTACAATCACAAAACATATCAGCGGATGATCAAGTGATGCACGGAAGAGTTAAAACGTAGCCTTCTATTAGTTTTGCCATTGAGGTCATGATTTGACAATGTCGACATGAGTTTGATGATTAGCTGTAAATTCACTCCCAGGACGGTCTCCTTTCGTCATCCTGTTCATAGCTGGAGCAGATATGTTTTGTACTGGTGTAACCTTTAACTTACATATTACGAGACCTGGTTTCCATTCATACAAACAAAACTGTCTCGTGAAGAACTCGTGAAGGAACCCAACAGCTGACACAGGGTGATGTGATTGAGCGTGTAAACTTGTTCCAGACCATTAACAAAGGAAAAGAACAGTGTCTGCATACAACGCACAGTTGGTTTATTTACAAAATACTGTTCACAATATGCCAAAATAGCAGCATTGATAGACAAAGTTTAGCGCCATTGGAATGATGATGATACAACAGGACATTGCATAACAAATTAGTAACAGTTACACGAATAATTCTCTCTCTCAACAAATCATAAATCATACATATAACAACTAATAATTACATAAAAACTACATTTTGTCTGAATCAAAATATTAAATATTTGTGCATATTAATAGAAAAATAATAATAAGGAAAAGAGAAGTTCCAACCTCACAGGTCGATAGTATTATATATTTAACAACAATGAAAACGCACCACCCATAAATGTTTGAAATGTAGAGAGTAACTGCCCCCTTTAAATTCTCGTTTACTGGTGGTGCGTTTTTAATGCTGATCAGTATATAATAGTTTGTGTCTATATATTTACGGCAACAATGTTTCAATATTTTGACAAAGACAGAATGTAGTTTATTACTTTGCATCATTCATACCAATCAAAGATCACTTTCTCATGGGGACAAGGCATAAATATGCATGTGTCTTGAAGTCCATATATTTGGAAATTTATCCACACATATGTTGAAGATATAAACCGATGTTACAATCATATACAAAATCTCTTATAATCATAACAACGAAGACTAGCATGACGGTACGCCTTTTATGTAGTCATTATATTTGAAAACTGATTGGCAGGATATGAGTTCTTGCAAAAGTGCACTAGCTTCTTGGAAACTAAGAAATGTGTTGAAACTGGAATCGAAATCAAGGTAGCTTTAAAATTATTTTTCAAATTAATGTGTATAATTAATAACGCAAACTAATAATAACAATAGATACATAACGTATGTCCATGGCACACGTAACGTTGAAAATATTGACGTGCCAGCGTTTAAGATGCTTTTAGCATCTGGGTATACAAAAATGTATCTATCTGAGATGACACAGTAAGCACCACACATTCAAGCCATATACACTATACAGTTTAAAATTTACAATAATTTAACAGACACTTGAATTTACAGGTGTTTTTTAACTATTCAGTGATATCAGGATAACTTGAAACACCGTCAGGTGTTGAAAGGTTGATATTAAGTGTTTAACAATGTAGAGATGGTCCGTTTTTCATGGTCGTTGCACATATCGTCTTCGTTACAGAACACCGCTGCTATGGCATAAGAGCCAGCTTATAACTGTCAAAACCAATCGGTTCTGGGACTTTTGAACCACAAAACAGACACAAGACAGAACAGGTTGAACAGGAACGCATGCAGGTACCAAACTGGTACTATCGGCAGATACCTTTGCCGCTTACATCATAGCCGCCAGCAGTTTCGAGATGTTTGAGCGGCACGCCGATTCTGTTACTTAAATACTATGGAAAAGTGGAAAATATTATCAGAATGACTTGAGCAAAAGTTAGATATGTTGGAGGTACATTTCACAACACACTCCCTCGTTTATAGCTGATACTATATGCATAGCACACTACGGCCTCGGTGTCTAAAAGGTGCTTAAAATGCTGGGTCACAACTCTATGCAAATCACAAGTACTCGATCATATTCATGTGTACGTTTCACAGAACATTTCATCAATGTCTTCTGGGTTAAGTGTGTAACTGCCAGAAGTGGTAGTATTGTCATCATCGTCCATACACCGGGAGGATCTAGGAAACCACGTACCTCCATTTGAAAATGTCACGTCATTTCCGGATTTTGCATGAGCTGAATTGTCACTGAGAAAGGCTAGTTTGTTAGTTGGTGGAATCTGACTACCATTTTGAAGAATACGTTCGAGGTTTTTCAGGTTCTTCTGAGTTAAACCTTCATTGGCGAATGTGACCCTCTTTCCCACGCTATTACGCTTTGCTTTCAGGGGATCGTCAAACGAATCACTGCTGCCGCTTCTGGATTGACGCTTTTCGGGTCTGTAAACCTCCTTTCCTTTGATTGGTTGACTGGGAGAGAACTGCAGTGCTGATTGGCTGATGAAGGACGGGTGAACAGGAGGCACAAATGTCTGGAATGTTGGGTCATTAATGTGAGATTTGGGAACTGATCTTGCATTCTTCTTGTGCTTCTTTAGATCCACTATTACAGTCTCGCGCATTTCATTTCCAGAGCAATCACCTACAAAATAAGTCAAGGTTCAATGAGATAAAATATCAGAAAATGTATACACACGTGTGAGTAGCATTATTCACCATCAAACCAGACATGATGGTCTCTATCATGGGCCCATTCACCAGAGGTTGGGGTGTCGGTGTGGGGAGCAAGGAGGTGTTGGGGCAAATTCGGGCAAAAGAAACCGCTCAGTATTCGGGCCAAAAACTTTCAGCATTCTGGCACCAGTGTGTACCCTATTCCTTTGTATACATTTTACTTCGTTTGTAAACCTCGTCTGAATGTTAAAATGATTTACAGCGTCTAAATTAATATAAATATACCGGACGGAACAACACGAGGGATCGCTGAAAATCGTATTAAGTAACCTTTATCAGCAGGACCACAATTACATTTATAATACATATACAGTAGACAGAGACACTGGCATATCAACAGCAAATGATATGCCCCAAGTTATATTCAGGAATTGTTTAGTACCCCGTTCCGGCCTAGACCTCTCCGATCAAGTAGTCAACATCGCTTGACTGTCCGTTGCTACAATCTTAAATCTTTTGGTGCACGTTCATTGACATATAATGGAACGCCTCTGTGGAATACCTTACCATTAGATATTAAGCAGTCTGCAACTGTATAAATTGTGTAATCTATGTTAAGAACTCACTTGTTTAAACGATATCTATAGGTGCTTCTACTAGACTTCCTTTCTTTCAGTTCATGGTATTTCCATTATATTGTTAAATTTTATGTTTGTTAATTGAAAATGTTGCGCATTGAGCATGCCCTTGGTGGCATGGAGTTATTGCGCGTTACAAGTGGCCTTATCCGTATTACTATTATGATGATTATTAAATGGGCCACCACAAACCCGGACAGAGTTTGTGCACGCTCTGGATCACATATTAACATTTGGATTGATACGACGTGTGATCTCTTATTTCCCCACCAATGTATACATTAATAAATTATACAATGTAGTTTACAATTGATTGAAATAGTTTACCTTCGGACTCCGGCAGGGGAGGCAACTGAATATCTTCCTCGCTTCCGCCTCTTCCACTGTCAGTTATCTCCCCTGAGGAATTGCTCTGAATGTCGTCTAGAGGAGGATGAACTGGATGCTGAAAAACGTTAAATTTCACATATAACAAAAAGGAAGCCTGTATAATGTGGAATGGACTCACCGCCATGGTTTGAAATAATGCATTGACAAGGAATAGTTGCTCAAACTAAATATCAGGAGAGAATCCCATAACAAGACTTATAAGGGGCATTTGACTTCAGTTCTTCTCTCGTTATTTCAAATGAAAAAAGGCACATCGATTTTGAGAGTCCGTGTTTCTGTACTTAAACGTAATCTCTCTGATCGATGGCCCAATACTCTAGACTAATTGCAACAAAAAGCATCAGGAGAAGTATTGAGTTTCCCTTTACTGTAAGCAAGTGGCCCTTACTAAAGTGGATAAACAACTTCTCTCTCTTACGTTATGGTTCAAGTCTTTATTCAAATTGAATGGAACAGAAAATAAACACGCCGTCAATTTGGAATTTGTATCTAATATTAAGCAGAATCGGCAAATATGAAATTATTCGATAATCTTACATGTTCATGTTTATTCGTCATTTCATCGGAGGAAGCCCTACAGTTCTGTTATCGAATGCCCGTTGTTGCATCAATACTCGCCACGCGCAACACTTTCTAAAGGAATTTCGCTTGAATCATATCATACCGTTTTTGTGTGTGTTGAACAAATTTTAGTCTTTATGTTTTCTCAACACGCAGTGGCACTGAACAAACGAACTATTTGCTTTGGTTCTTGTAATTTTACCGCATAATACAACAGCTCGAGGGCACGGTCTTCAGACTCCATTTTAAACTTATATCTTCGATTTCATAACGCGTGTTTCAAAGAACCCCTGGCCAAAACAATGACTCACATAGTTTCTTCAACAAAAAGATAGCTCGTCATCGGTTTTTAAAACCAAATCTGGATGACCTTCTTAAGGAGGTTCAACCATCCTTAATGCGATTTCCCCGCTCGAGATCCATATCGAGGCATCACCAAAGTGTGGAAGCATAAGAGGTTTTAATGACAAAAACGTTATATGTGACCAAACGGGAGAACATCGATTAAGAGCCAGCTTGTGCAGAGATGAACAATAAGAGGCCGCCCAGCTTCTAACAAAGAGAGAAAACGGATACTCTTCATTTGTCTTGTATTTTAATGCGTTGTAGATTATAATAAACAGCTGGATATAGCAGATAGGCAACAAGGCTAACTCTAAGGTTATTATTCATTATCAAGATTTCGTTTAATATTATCACGCCCTTACTCGGAATAGGATTTTTGTAAACTGCTCATATACAGCGCGATCAAGTCCGCGCTGAGCACAAAGAACCGTCAGAGAGTAGGAATTATTTCGTTTTGTTTACCAGGAGAATCTATAGGATATCGAAGCCGCGTTTTCGCTTTCCACTATCGTGTTTGTTTAGTTAAAAGATGTTCATGCAGAAATTGATTTGAGAATTGAAAGATAAAGAATCCTTGGGAATCTGAATGCTGACAAATTACGCTATGCTTGCGCTTTTTGGAAATACGTCAACGAGTATTCGACCTGGTAAAAGGTGTTTGTGTAATTTGAGTAGCACTAATATTGGAGTATTTGTCGAAATGATTAGCTGTCTATACAATACCCTAGAAGGATTGTGTTTAAATCCGCAAAGTCCGTATAAGAGATAGAGAGAAATAATGAAAAAAAGTATAAAAATATTGATTTCAGAACGATAAGGATACCTGTCCTTTCCACGCATCCGTAAATTCATATTAAATATTGTGATCGTGGAAATATGAGCCGAATAGAACAATTGCCTGACGTGCATTTAACAAAATACTTAGCCGGCTCAAATGCAAATTTTATTATAAATTGTTGTCGTTGCACTCTGCCGACTAGTTGTGCTAATAGGTTAGATTGAAAGTGCCAATCGTTTGTTTGCTAATAAGAGCAAAATAAATAGGAGATCTGTATAAGTGTGTTTTATTACCACATCAATCTCCATACAGTTGAAGCAGTCTAATTGTGTAGTGTCAACGGTTTACATAACGATGTGATTGTCTGGGGTAGTTGACCATGTGTACAATGGATGAAAGGTATTAACGGCAACGCGTGGTCACCATCTACCAATATAGACACCTTATCTACAATGGGCGGGCAGCGCTCGACACACACCGTGCTTAATTCAAGCAATCACGGCAAGAAAATTGCAAACAGTTGGCGTAAAGTATTGAATTATTGTACACGAGATAGGGAGTAATTACCCCTGATCAAGGTACTTTATCAAATTAGTGACGTAATCACCAGTGGACAATCCAATAGGAACAAGTTACGATTCTTAAGTGATGCCATAGTCTAGGGAAGGCAAGTTGGTGTTAAATTTCGTTCTATTTTCATCGACAGCTCATCCGTCTTTCAATATTTGCTATGACATGACCGGGGTCGCATTTGCCCACTGTCTTAATAATTCAAGATTTTGAATTATTTGTTCAATTTAAGGAAAGTCAATAGAAAATGGCGGTATTTCCTTCTTTTCGGTCTTCTAATCCACGGTGGACGACAGCTGTCTTTCTAAGAGGTATTCGCATCGTGGTTTGCTCTTTGGCTAACAGCTGATTGCTTTTAAAGCTGCCGAACCGGTTCATGTACATATATGAAAGTGGATTTCTTTCAAGGAAACGTCTCTCGAGACGACTTGGCGGAAATCCACACTGCCTCAAAATGATAGATCAAGTTTTCAATATACAGATGTAGGCTTACACAAAATAATCTCTGAAAGAAATGTCACCAGTCCCCTTAGGGAACGGGAAATAAGAGAGTCCAGTCGTTCACGCGATAGCTAACAAAATATTAACTTCGCTGTCGAAAAGATATTTTTCTTTCAGAAAGTCTGAGTGTGGATTGTGTGTATTAAATTAGCCATGCGCTGCTGTTCGTCTCACAGACTTGTAATACGCGTCAAGGGACATATACCAGATTTCTTTACGTTTCATTATTTACAAAAGTTCAGTCTTCGGATAACATTATCACTGTGCACAGAACACATTCGTTGACAATGCTGCTGTTGATTTGTATTGCATTGCATTGCTGTTTTCAGCAATGATGACAATGGTGATAGTGACCAGATTGTGTGGTGGTTTATCACTTTCATAAACTTTCTCCCTTATGACCAAAACGATGATGGCGATGATGATGATTTATGCTGTTTTATGTATCTTGATTGATAGTGATGATGATTTATGCTGTTTTATGTATCTTGATTGATATTGATGATTTATGCTGTTTTATGTATCTTGATTGTTAGTGATGATGATTTATGCTGTTTTATGTATCTTGATTGATCGTGATGATGATTTATGCTGTTGTATGTATCTTGATTGTTAGTGATGATGATTTATGCTGTTTTATGTATCTTGATTGATCGTAATGATGATTTATGCTGTTTTATGTATCTTGATTGATAGTGATGATGATGTATGCTGTTTTATGTATCTTGATTGTAAGTGATGATGGTGATGATGATGATGATGATTTCTGTATCTTGAATGTTAGTGATGATGATGATTTATGCTGTTATATGTACATGTATTGTAATTATTAGTGATGGTGTTGTTTGTATTGTAAGTGTATATGATATGCAGTGGCGGAGCCAGCAATGTGGGGGGGGGGGGGGGCAACCAGCCTGCGAAACAATGTGAGAAAGAGAATGCGAATTCGCGAATGAATATTCAATTTAAGAAAATAATATTTTGTCAAAAATAGACCAGCCCGCTTGCATCGTCATCTGATATGTACTATGTACTCTCACCTCCCACGACCATGACAGCACAGCCGACGATCGATGACGATGAAAGTTGCGATTGTTATTGTTTTGATGAGGATGGCTATTGTTTCGCTACTACTAGTCTGTCTCTAAGCCCCTGAATCATCATAATCCCTGTAGCGAGTCTAGTTACAAATGTATCAAGTCAAGGTACGCCCAACCCCAGAAATCAGGAACGTCTCTCTGCTCTTTGTTTTATTATATTTTTTTAAAAGTATTGTGAAAATATTTCTTATAGATTAAGCTTATTTCGGGAACTAAATATTAGTCTACTAGTACTACTACTACTACTACTTCTTATAATAATAATAATAATAATAATAATAACAATAACAATAACAGTCATAACAATCATCACGGTTTTGATAATGACAAGGATAAAACATTTTATCAAAGTTAAATATTTAATTTCTAATAAAGCCGCCTTTCATCTGACCTTATCATGTCAGCTTTGTAGAATTACCAACCATCGGATTATGCCAAGCCCTCGACTATCTGCTTGATATCAGCTCCCCACGTAATCAACTAACCCAACATGTCAAACCTGAATTAACCCGGAACATACAGTGACTGGCAGCAATTGACATGGGTAAACTACTCGACTCCCGACTTCAAGCGTTTCAGATCGCGGGCAAACTTTGATATGAATCACACTCCTTGAGTGTGAGAGACGTGTACGCAATTGTCTTTATCTTTTATGTTTCTCTTTTGCGCAGTGGGTCGACACTTGGCGGACTTAATATCCTGTATCGAATTAGGAAAGCTCTTGTCCATCACTCAACACGTAATAATTAGAACTGTTGGGCATGTCGTGACTTAAAGTAATTTCGATCGGCAACAACGTGCGTGCAAACTGGAGAGTCTCCTTAAATTATATTGCTCGAGTGCAGCGGAATTTAAAAACATAATTTACAATTTTTGTATGATTATTATATGACACATGTTCATAAAACGTTGCAGGAAAACTGGCTGCGAATGAATGTAATGGAATGTACTGTTGAAGTGTTCAAGCATTCACACACATCAGGAGGACGATTTTGTCCAAACCTTCATGCTGTACAAGCATAAATATACTGACGACGAAAAGAAACGCAACACACATATTCAATCTTTTTTTCTAACCCTATGCATAACTGTAGCACTGTGCATCAAAGTCTTTACTTTGGTGGAGTGTCATTTGCTCTGTCACGCTAAAACAACGCTCTTTTAAAACACATTACATTAGACTTTTGTCAAATCCCTAACTCAGTTAGTCTTTGTGTATTAAATGTAAATGTGTGTGTATGGGTGTGTGCCATCCTCTTTATCCATGCTGCGACTTAGCCTGTGATTGGCAGACTAATTAAAGGAATATCAGTAAGAAATATGACATTATAGTATCAATACTGTTACAGGGATTTAATGAAATTCTAACATTACATATACATTATACGTTAGTGTTTCTGCGGTTGCATATTAAACCCTCGTCATCGTTTCTTTTGGAGATAAGTATATATGTAAACATAGAGGCATATTTCTCCTGATAGAAAAAATTCCTTTACCGTACATAGGTTAAAACAGAGATCAGTTGATATATGTGACCTTGATTGAAATAGGGTTAAATGCTTTAATCATTGTCTTGGCAACAGTCGATACACATTTGATTACTTAACCAACTATCAATTTGTATTCTTTGCATTTCTATTTTGACCTGGCTTTCAATGATATTACAGCTATATCACCACGCTATTAGTCGCCGTGACTCACAGAATGCAATACATGAAGGTTGCTGACTGATAGGATTTAAACCCAGAAGTAACGGAGTATTAGGTCAACGAATTACGCCCTGCGCTCTCTCTCATAGCCATGGCAGATTACTCAACAAACGGACGGATGCAGATGGAATTCAACGAGTCCTAAGATACCTAGGGGTAACTCGCAAAGGGAGTAATATACTAGTTGTGAAAAAGTACTGAATATCCCCTTAATAAACACACGTGGGGTTAATCTTTAAATGATATTTGAACTTCGCAAAATCGTTTGAAGAGCCGTAAGGTATCTCGAGCAGTTGCTTCAGACAAATTTCAACTCAGCGCTATTTAAACACAATATTGCAGCGCGACTGTGGGAACATAATCGTTGGGTTTGTTCAGCAGAGCACTTCAGAAAGCAAAGAGAAGGTTCTGAACCGTCGAATACACGTGAAGTGACGCTGGCAAATCCCACAAATAAATTCAGACCTCACTTTATGATCTTCTCATGTCAGTATTGGCAGTCAACAAGCAGGCGGATATGCTTTAATCTCTGTACAAACAAATATGATCTTGAGAGACACAACAGGTTGACAAATAAACATGACCTCTTTGTCCTACGGCTTTCGAATGCCGAAAAGATACAAATATTTTCAAACATTGTTAACTGCGCATTAGCAACATTCACATGACGCAAATGTTATGTATGTCCCATATTTTGTATTATATTCATGGCTATAGACATATGTGTGTTATTGATTTCTGCACGCATAATTATTATGTGTACGTGTCTGACTTTTCCAATCACGGTCTGTGCGTGTGCATCACTGCAACAGTTCCAATCACTTAACACATATCAGAAATTCTTGAAATGAGAGAGAATTGTTATTATCGATATGAATAGTACCTTGCAGTGGTAATGGATGCCTGGATATTTCTATGGAATGTCTCCATTGGCCACACACAACAAAAGGAAGTTTCAATATAGATTTTACAAATACCAATAAAAATACACCTTAATATAAACTCAACGGCGTATTCATAGAGAACGCAGCAGCTTTAGTGAAATACGAACTGTTTTGTACTACGGTCACGGAATAATGAAATTCTCTTTGAACAGCACATATGGTGCAAGTTATCAATATTATCAGGCCAAATGGCTCTGTGTTAGGCATGTGTCACGGTGCATGGAACAATTTTCATCTACATGTGTTACTCTTGTCGTTTTCACTACTGGTATGTATCGATCAGACATTTAATGAATTGTTAATTTAAATAAATGAAACATGTTTCCAGGGCATCTGTAAAGGAAACTGAAACGGTGACTGTTAACAACTGGTGTTACTTGATTTTAATATATGACGTTTATTGAATTAAAATGGATAAAAAATGGCCAAAACACGACTACTTACATTGTTATGGTTTTACTTACTTGAAATGCTAAGCAAAAACTGTGATCTAAATTTTAGATCTAAAAATCTGAAGCTATACGGTTTCACAATAATTTCAATTTAAATCGGCTGACAACAATAGCTCACCGTGGTTACAAAGGATCAAACGGTATGAGCAACAGATGTTCAATCCTTTGGCTTGTTGCACGGGGTTACCTTTAGACGGTCACACTTTCAACTGAAAGAGGACTCAATGAATAGAAAGGTTTCCAGTAGATACAGTATAAGCTAAAGAATAGACATTACTGTACTTTGATCAGGGGAACACCTTGAGAATCACGATATCAGACAATACCCGATGTCCTTTATTAAAAGAAGAATACCCGACCTTTGCAATCAAATATACCGCTACTGTTAAAAGTTCAAACCTGACCATAAATACTAATTCTGTTTCATAATGCGGCGGCTAGAAAGATAGCGACCTTATGACCCCACGGTAGCCTGTCTTTTCAAGTGCTGAGCCCATGCCAAAGAATGTCAAACACGTGGCTAAACATACCATATATAACCATCCCTATTGGCAGCTTATAAACATATGATTCAGATAGGTTTGAACAACAGAAACGTGACTCATACAAAAGAGGAAGAGCTTAACATGTTTATACTATCATAGTGTCACTGATAATAGCCAGGCAGTTGCTGCCAAAACCACAAGAGGTTGAAAGCGACAATGGATAAATATAGGCTTATGGATTTCTGAGTTAAAGTTTAAGATCAACATAGAATTAAAATGCATTAAAATACAGCTGCAAGTGTCGTATATATTGATCTAAACATCAAATTTACATTTTGCTTTATTTCCAGATGAACCGTCAGTTTGGTTTACAATTTCCAGCTCGGTACAAGACTTTTATGTTAATACGTGATATTTAAAATTTCTGTAACGTTTCTGGTAAACATCATGGAATTGAAATCTTGACATAAAAGCATGATCCGCTTATCGGACTTAAAATGTCGCAAACTAAACATCTGACCAATGCAAATGGCCGCCACAGAAGCGACACTCTTTGTTTGGGCAGAATTTGATTTTATTCGTTTAGACTTTATTCCTTTTTTATTAAAGAGTCTGTCAGCTTTTCACCCTGAATGCCAATCAGAAATAATTGTTTTGTCCCCTCAGTGTGATAATACTCGACCTGTGAACTGCCAATATTATTGCAAACGAGCATTCATGGCCTGTTCACGCAAAGAACAAGGCCAGTTCCCTTAATACGGCTCAGGTGCGACATCGGTGCTAATAAAACAATGATAAAACGGTAGCACTCGCTCTTGTCTACACGCTGATAAGAGCATTTATTACGTAAATCCCCTGACACCGGCAATAAAAATACTAACGACATGATTAGCGCCTGATAGCCGCGAGAAATCGAAGAAGAAAATGCGAAAATAACCACTATGGGAATAAAGACATTGCTCGGCTTTTAGCTGCCCCTTTAAACCCTATCGCAAAAATGAACTTTATTTATATTCGATGCATATTTAGCCCTTCACGGTGCTTGGCTGAACATAAAACGTAGGATCAAAGATGTTCTATGCCACTCATATCGACATCGAATTTAGTGTCTGTAAATGGTCGGTGTTTCTTGAAGATTGGTGAAGTATTCGATCAATATAGTTGTAAGATAACACCGGTCATACAATAAAAAACATCCTCGTCGGCGCTTTATAAACACGACATAAAAAAGTTTGGACAAAGAACAGTTAACCTCGTAATAAAACTGCTCGAAATAGTCTAAATCCTTATTCTTTCGACACCTCCAATATTTTGCTGTTAAGCGCCTTTAAACGCGTTTTATACGCAAATCTGCCCTACGGCGAAGCTTCTGATCAGGTTAATTTAGATGGTTCACAAAGAGAAACTAGTTACGTTTATGATCAACCTCTGAAATACAATAAAATAACAACTTCAAATGGCTGAAAAGAGAAATGACAGGAGAACAACGCTGAATTCAAACCTTCAAAGAGAGAGATGGATGTGTTATGTGTTTTAGTGTGCGTGCAAATCTAATGCAGCAGAAACGAGAGAGAATTTGTGCAGAAATACCCTTTAATGTGTATTCCTGATCGTTTCAAATTAATAGCATAACCGCACAGGCGAATTTATTTGTTACAAAGAAGTCATTGTGGCGTGCAGACAATTGTTGCCGTCAGAGAACTGAACGGGAGTGAGAAAAATATCCTGTAAGTCCTCACCGTTCATGTTTAACAGACCGTGAAATGGTTTTTTCTGGCTTGGATGATATTGAGCAACAGTAAATCTTTTAGCATTGGTTTAAATCGGCTTGAGACTTTACCCCATGGCTGAGTGAACCCCCAAAGTACCAGCTGCATTGGATTTAATTAGTTCCACTGGAAGTCACCTCAAATGTAAAGGTTTAGAAACGCAGCTATACTAATGAACGACGAGGGAGTATGACCATCTTTGATCGTACCAGCCGTGCACGATGTCTTACTTCGATTTTTCAGATCCTTGCCTACAGCATACGCTTGTTATCGAATGTTCTTCGAAGATAATTACAGTTTTGATTTTGTTCTTAGATAGTTCTGTTCTCCTCTTTTTAGTTGGGTGCAACAGTATTGGGTTTCGTCCCCGCACACGTCACCAAGACGACTTGCAGCGCCCGGATGTACCGGAAGAGTTCACCGCGCCAACCGGAAGTCTCAAGGGAACAATGGCGGTCGTAGATTAATATTTGTTCAATCTCAGTACAAACATGCGTATGTGATTTCTGTTTTAATTTCCTGGACATGGCTTCCAGTAAGCGACCAAAGTCCATAAGGTCTGCTAAGGAAGAAATCAGATCCGTCAAATTGACATGGGCCAGTATTGTTGGGACAGAACAAACACCTTACGGCTTCTAAATGTCGTTTTAACAAGCCACGACCCAAGGTGGTCACTACCCTCTGTGTCATGTTTAGACGTGACTTGATTGGATGGTCACTAGATTTATTGACCTTCTGCCCTTTCGTCTTGAACAAATATTTTCCTTTAAGCTAAGTATGAATATTGATGGTCCTCAAATATTATTTTTTTCTGCGTTACTGAAAAAAACGCTGAAAATTTAAAAGAGTGATTATCTTAATATGATGGTTTGCATTTAAATAGTCCTTGATCCCAATCAGCATTCATGAATGGGTTCATCACAAGCCTTTGAAACCTTTGACCAACCTACACCTGAAATACTGCCATCTCGTCTTCTATTCTCAAAGTTTAATCCCATCTTTGGCAAAACAAAAATAAATTATTGGACAATCCCCAACAAATATTTATGCTTGACTATTTTCGACCAGCATTGAAAATTGGGTATGTAGGTAGGCTATTTTGTCTGAAAGAATTAAGTTAAAAGTCAGCTTATTTTACGTCGCCTTTTGCCTCTGAAAGAGTTATAAATGTGTGATTATTTACATGGCCTTCAGCAATTGGTCTGCTTTGTTCACACCGCAGCATGCAAGTCTAAAGAGTTTTGTTACTCGATCAGTCCAATTAGCTTTCCATTTTTTGAATGCGTAAAATATGCCTAGTGCATGTATCGGAGAATTTATAAATTCGCAACGGTGTCAAATCGAAATCATAAAAAATAGTTTTGAGTAAGGCAATGAAAACTTTTTTGATTCGAGGGCATTTTTGATAGGTCTGTTGGGTAACGAAAACATGTTTTAATCATAGCTTTGTGTTTAATTAATATACATCACACGTAGATGCTTAACGTTTACTTAACATTCCATATCCTAATAGCTAACCCTGTCGTCTTTAAAATAATAGAATATATATAAATCATATATCATAAACATATCACAATTATCCAATGATATGCGGGTACCACTATCAAAGCTGAGTATCGATTATCTTATACTTTGGTGTCGAGGTTCATAAAAATATATAGGACCAGTAAATGTGTCTGCTAAAGTAAAGAGCTCGATTTGAATTCGAAAAATTATTATCATTATGAGGTGTTGTACTGCCAATCAATCTGCAAATATTAATGTATGTGCATATCAAATGCAACCGGTCTTACAACATGCCTCAATATTAGTCACAATTGCATATACGTTACCGCTAAATGTACGTATTAAAATAAAAAATAACAATAATAATAAGACTTTATTATCCATGTATGTACAGGAAACTAATTTTCCACCCTCACGGGTAGTTGTCGCTGCAGTGCAGCGCGAATGCCCTTTTTCAGCTGGACCGATTGGGACAAGTGGAGTTAAGTACCTTGTCCAAGGGTACAACACGGAGCGCCCTTGGCTAGGATCGAACCCGCGACCTATCCATCGTCGGATCACGAGTTCGACGCCGGTTGCTCACGACTACCGCGCCTCCACAATAAATTTCATTAACTAAACACAGTATAAAATGTGAATATTCGAAATATTGAAACTGACAAACGCACTGGCTTCTAGCTGATACGAATTAATACTATGCTTGAACTTAAATAGCCGGGAAGAGTGTTTGTCAAATACATTTGCGGCTAGAGATTGAGTATATTGGAGGGGGGTGTCACTGCGATGGCAGCAATCTGACAAGAAACAGACTACCGTACAAATTAATGGAGATACACGCCGTAGACACGAGTAGTAATCAGAAAGTGGAGGTCAAATTATTTAAAACAGGAAGTTGATGCTGGATCCGGAGATGTAATTACCTATTGATTGCGAGGATGTCAAATTACTCCCTGTCAGCTAGGTCCCAAGATTCAAGGATTTTGTCTTTGTTAAATTTTTAAATTTGACCCACTTGCAATATGGACAAATCTACCTCAGCCACGGAGACTCATTTCTGTACGAATATGTTTGCATAGGCTTCTCTGTGCTTACGATATGACAGTTTAATGTTCAGCGAATTTATGTATGTATGCTGGTTTAAAATGTATTTATGGTAAACGGACTATAGAAGTCAGTTGAGCCAGTGCCTGAGAATTATGCATTGAGTAGACATAGTTTTTGGTTCATACAGATGTGACGTGGGTAATATGGTATCCAGTCGGACATAATATATTCTTTGTTCAAATTCGTTAGGATACCGATGCTTTAATTAAATTCGACGAAACAACAACGTGCAACAAAAATGCCTGTGGTAATACCAGACGATGCTCGTTAAAACTACATGATACCTGAATCTATATTATATCAGAATTATACTAAAGAATCGTTGTTACATGTAGGATGATATCCTAAAGGCCTTTGTACAAAGATGAAAGTAATGGAATTTTCATTTGACACCTTGTGCAGCTCAGGTCGTGCATCTGTGGTTTACCATTTCAAACACCTGCAACATGATAATAGCAGACCGAGTTAATGAAGACTGAAATTAATACGAGTGACTCACCTTTCTAAAGGTATAAAATTGTTGTCCTCCATACTGGTCATTAGACAGTTTCTTCAGGTAAGGATCATCCAGTTCAGCTCCGCTATCAAAGGAGAAACTAGTTTTATTCCCCATCTTTCCTTTAAGTATTTTATCAATGTTCTTTTCTGTGTCATCACCACTGCCAGCACTCTCCTCCTCCCCAGGCACACTGTGCCAGAGTTGTTTGTCATACGTCCTTCCATCACCCTGTTCTTGTATAGCAATGGAACTTCCATTCCTACCTCTAGTGTCAGTGCGTTTGATGTGAAGAATGATGATGACTATAATGATGGATATGATGACAGTAACACCTCCAACTGCTCCTGCAATGATGATGTATTTCAAGTCACTGTCACCGACTTGGGATGCAAGAGTCGCATTGTAGTACACAACCTTGATGTTCAATTTGCACTGGGATTTTTGAGGAGGCATTCCGTGATCTTGCACAGAGAGAATAAGGCGATAGGCCTCCTGATCAGTAGGCCTCAGATGCCTGGCAAGAACAATTTTGCCAGAACGAGAGTTTATATGAAAAGGAGTATCCGTGTTGCCACCAATGATGTAATATGATATACGTCCATTGATTCCTTCATCATAGTCGACTGCTGAGATTTCTCCAAGAACAGTTCCCGGGTCTGTATCAGACGATATAAAAATGGTATTGTTCCTTTCGTTTGGGTACATTATAAGAGGACTATGATCATTAGAGTCCACCACATTGATATACACACGTCCTGTACTGTTAAGGGAAGGCGTCCCCCCGTCTTTCACCAGAACATCAAACTCATACTTGTCTCTGACTTTTCTGTCCAGTTTTCGATCCGTTCTGATCACACCATCTGAAAACACAACAAAGGGAGGCAGATCCCCTCTCACTAACATAAGAAATTCAGCTTCAGCATTAAGACCAACGTCCCTGTCTATTGATGTTAATCGTCCGACCTTGGTTCCGGGTGGCCGATCCTCAGACACATTGAAAACAAGGTTACTAGGATCCAAATATGGCTGGTTATCATTCATATCAAGCACATTTACAACAACAGTAGCTGTTCCAGACATGGACGTCTCGCCTTCATCCACAGCCTTAACTGTGAACGTCATCTGCGAGAGTGTCTCTCGATCAAACACAGCATTGGCTGTAATATCTCCTGTTTGGTGGTCAATCCGAAACATAGAATCATTGTCCAAGTTCATGAAATACAACATCAAAGCATTTTGTCCAGTATCTCTATCCGTTGCAGTAAGTCTGGTAACAACAGCACCGAGCCTGTTATTCTCAGTGATGTTCGTGAAGAACGTTCTATTCGTGAAAACAGGAGGATTGTCATTAATATCTGTGACCTCCACAACAAGAGACGCAGATGCCGCCAAACGTGGTCTGCCATTGTCTTTGCACACAACAGTAAGGTCATGCTTTGCCTTCCGTTCCCTGTCCAGCTTTCGTTTCAGTTGGACATTGTAACCTCTGCCCTCCATCACTTCTACCGTGAAGTAATCGTTCAGACTACGACAGTCAACCATTCCATTTTCACCGTGGTCCGTATCTATGACTTTAATGTGGGCCACAACGGTTCGGATCCTAGCTGCTTCAGTTAGAAAGACAGTACCCCTAATACCAGCCGATACAGGATTCATAGTGATCTTTGGTGCATTGTTGCCCACGTCCTTAATTCTTATGATGAGTATTGCTTGAGATATGTGTTCAGTGTCCCCATTATCTGAAGCTTCTACAACAGTCTCAAAGCTATTGCCGGATTCATATTGTAATGGGCTTTTTACACTCAGATCACCGGTTAGGCTGTTCAGATTAAACAACTGTTGAATTTTACCACTTTTGTGAGGACTGAATCTGTATGTGATATTGCCGTTCCTACCAGTATCACGATCTTTAGCAACCACACGACCAAATATAAATCTTACAGGACGGTTTTCGCTTACTTTGAAGTCATACACGTTTTCCGTGAACACCGGAACATTGTCATTGATGTCTGTGACGTTGACTATAAGAGTCAAATTTCCAGACAGCTGCGGTGTTCCGCCATCCTTGGCTATGATTATCAGCTTGTAATGATCCTGTCGCTCTCTATCTAGGGGTTCCCTAACAACTAGCTTAAGACTAAGGCTACCATCAAGTGATCGATCAACTTTGAGGCCGAATGTATTTGTATTGGAGATCATCTCGTATACCTTGACAGAATTATTTTGTCCTCTGTCTGGGTCGCTGGCGCCGTCTATTCTAAAAGAGGTGCCAGGAGTTACAGATTCGGAAATATATCGCGTCACATGGCTCATTGGGAATTTTGGAGCGTTATCGTTCATATCATCGACGGTGATCTTGACCGTAACGATCTCAAAATAAGACGTTGTTGTTGACCTCGCGGTGACGTCGAAGACAATCGTGCAGTCGTAAGAGTAGGCGCATACTTCTGGGGAGTCTCGGTCTATTAGACCCGCTGTATAAATAGCTCCAGTGTCCGTGTTGATGCTAAAATAGGACGTAATCTTGAGGTCGTTGGGGTTCAGAAAATTATACCTTAGCGTCTCAAATTCTTCTTGTGAGACATCCTGAGCTATACTGCTGTCAGTGGCAACACTTCCGACATATGTCAGGGGAGCCCTATTTTCCTTAATCCGGAAGTGGACTGTTAGTTGTTCGGCTGATAATAAGGGGACGGATAAGGTCGCCATCGCTGTCACAATTAAGATGGCCGCCATTATAAAAGCTGGTTACACACCCTCCAGAATTATGACGTCACCTCAGATGTAGCTGACTTTTCGTTGTCATCACAGGGCAGCTGTATCGAGGGCCTGAAACATAATTAGAATAATTAAACAATTTGCTTTGATAGAGACGTTGCTCTTCCCGCATCAATACCTTAACTTGACTACCAGAACAATTCCTGTCACATTCCACCAATCAAATCTCACAATGACCACGTGATTGTCAATAATTACCCAGGAACCGAGTAAGGCGTTCTCAAATAGGAGCGTGTATTTCTTACACAATTTTAATTCAAGATATTTGGCGAGTTCTTGTAAACACTCAGTGATGATTATAACATTCATAATGTGAACAAATGATTATTTTCAGATTTGAACCATAACAGAATTATATTCCGAGGTTGACAAAAGCCTCGGAGCTATATGGATCATTAAAGCGTTTCAAAATCGTGTGCCCAGGCATTTCATCTCAACCCGTCTTTGCCACAAACAGCTATAGTGTGGTCGTTACCCTAGGTCCGTGTGGAGATTCTCAAAGATAAACGGCCACTTTAAATTACGGAAAACCCAATTAAATGTTGGCCGACAGATTTAGGAGCACATGCAGAGCAGATTGATCAGACGACGAGCTGAGAAGGTCAGTTCTTAACGAAATAATGTTTTCCCGAAACCACTATTCGCGACCAGAGCTAGTTTGTAAGACGGTAGTTCAGGGGAGATGCGGTTTCACCGTTGAATCAATAGAAACATTTAGCGGTGTTGAAATCCTATTGTTAGACACAAAAGGTCGTCTTAGAGGCAACATAAACGATTGAATAGCATGCTTGCTAAAACAAAATTACACAGTGTCTCTAATCCTAGCGATCGGACATAAAACCTTTTCTTCTAACAATAAATCTTCACAGATCCGCGCCATGACAGACACAGAGATATCACATTACAAAAAATTATATTAAAGTGCATGAATTCCGTATAAATACTTCTTAAAAGGGAGATCCGGGATAGGAAAAAATGGATACGGTTGCGCTCGATGTCATTTCTAAAGTGTGTAATGCTGTGACGACTGTTTGGTTCAAGCGTCGTGATTTCTTTGGTTCTGTTTCAGCTTTGTGCAGCATTAATACTCTTAGAGAAATAATAACTTGATTCAGTCCTGTGGTGGTCGTCTGAAATATCTGCAAACCTGAGTAAGTTCTCGGGTTGTTTACTCCCTGTGAAGATGCAGAGTGTTGTGGATGACACATTGCTGCAGTTATTGGGGTTGTAAGAATATTTCTAGTTTAAAAGCTTGCCCCTTGGCGGTGTGGAGTTAGAGCGCATTATAAGCGTCATTATTATTATTATTATCATTATTATTATTATTAAAGATATACAGCAGAGGGGGAGACGCCCTGCTCTGATCGTGAATCGTGGCACACTTGAGCAGATCAATATTCAGTAGAGGAGGGTCGTTTGGTCCTGGCACAGTCACTTCCAAGGACCATCATCAGCTCAGGTACCCTTGCCCCCTCAACACGCAACCCAGACAGCGAATGGGACTGGCTCCCAGGAAACGCTGCCTAATCGAACCCACCAAGAACCTTGCGCAAAACACAGCAGCCTTCTTCAGTGAATATAAGTCTGGCGCGACTCTACATAGATTGAGGTCAAACATCATCACAGTGAATATACATATAATTGCAGACACCAACAGCTTGTGATTTGTAAAGGCCAAAAACTCTTTAAAGAAAATTTTACGGCATTAAAAAACGTGAGACATTTTCAAAAGTAATGGAAAAAATAAATTGGACAGATATGTCATTCAAAGCACATTTTAAAATGTCAGTTTGAGCCAGTCGACTTTCATCAGAGTGAACAAAAAGTCGAATCGTTTTAAAAAGTCTTTCCAACTTGCGTAATCTACTTACAATAGTCAGGAATGATCGCAGACAGGGTTGTGTGCGACAGGTTTAACGATTTACCAGCGTTTTTACTTATGCTGAAATTCTTCACAATCTCAATATTGTCTGCATCTCAGAACAGTAGGTGTCAAAGCAAACCAAAGAGTGTGAAGGACGCTTGAAGGCAAAGGTGTTCGTGATGTTTTCATTCATACCAGTGAACGAATGTAGTGCCAGTAGTCGTTTCATGCATCCTTTACACTGAACTTGTGTCACGACTGATTCAAAGCATAAAAGAAGCTTAATATAATTTACGCTATGAGTTTACTCTCTTCGTAAACAGAGACGTTGGCAATGGAATCGAGTAATACGTCCCCGTCTCCAAAACTAAGAAAATGTGCATTTAAACCAAGACCATCTGTTGTCACTTTACATTATTGCATAGCATGGATATGCATGGATGACAGATACTGTTTGATATTAATCAATAGTCTAATACTTTTCCACGCCTGTGCGAACAGGTGTATCACTTAGTTGATATAAAATGGCTTTGTTTTAAACTAAATGAGCAACGAATTCCCTACCTTCAAAGGGTCATCCCTGCCTGTACAAAGGTGGTGATAAAAGTACGCGTCTCCACGTGAAGCCACGCCAATATCGAGTTATCTACGTGTGTGTGAATATTATCTATATGATGACAGATTTTGGCAGTTTCCGGAGCAACTCGACAGCTGACTCGAACTGCATCTACAGGTGAGGCCGGTAATCCGCATTGTAGAACGATAACTCTACACAATGTTATCTCATCAGACTCACGACTAAGTCAACCTGTTGACACCCGATTAACACCATGCATCGGAGACGACTGGTCGACGACACTGAGAAAAATGTCCACTATGCCTGACTGCTCATTTCCCGACCTCCTGAACCAAACAGTCAATATTGATCTCAACGCAACCTCCTATAACAAAAGGCGCAAGATAGATTCGTGCATTGTCTTATTGACTACGCCGATCTCATAGGAGATATTTGTTGGAGAATTTGTAGATTTAACACTTACGTAAACGGGATGCAAAATACAATGATGATTTAACTATTGAAAGCATCTGGCCATTACAGGTACATAAACATGAAGCATTTGCGTAATGGACTAGATTTAACGTACTTACGGTTAGATAAAGTGGCGGCGTGATTGAAATCAACATGTTAGGCATAGCGTCGTATCCAGCCGTGGTAATAATGACTGCAATGCCATCTAGACGTTTACTCAAGGTGTTTAACTTGTTGTACGGAGTAACGAGAAAACGACCAAGGCGTTTTTCCCACCAGAAATATTGTGTGTGTTTATTGGCTATCGGTCAACACAGAAACTAGCCAGAGTCAAACTCTGTACAAGTCCAGCCGGCAGAATCACTCAGCTTAAAGACTCGTCTACAGCCTTAACAACATCGAAAAACACAAAGCGGTTTTGTTTACCTCAGCACGCAGTGGAGAATGCGATATATTTACCCAACAAGGCTTGTATTGACGTTCCAAATAAATCCCTTGCAGTGAAGCAATGAAACGATTTTACGTCATTTCCTAAATTATTTTAATATGGATTTTATTGTATTCTAAATTATATATACTGTAGCCTATTGGGTATTTCTGTATCAGGTTATTGCATAAACAACTACCCATCCCAAGGATCCAAATGTTGGTTATCCAAATAACCGAACAAGGTAGGATGTTTATCCCGCCACGACAGACACTTAATTGCAAAATAATATCTTCCATTTACATATTTCGAATTAATGCATATCGAGGCATCTCTGTGTTCCTGAATACCGTTCTTATCAGATAGAATAATAATATTGCAACATAACGAGAATTGATGAAACTATTACTAAGTTAAGCGTTTGAAAAGACAAACCAGCATTGTAATTTTCTCGCCTGAGCATTTTATAGTTGAGTGACTGCAGAACTGCGTGGTATTATTCCAGAAGAACATCGCTAGTCCAAGACACGTTTATAGATATAAATTGCACTCAGTCCATTATGAACGTTTTATAAGTATAGAAACGTGGAAGACTATGATCGCTGAAGTGGAAGACGTTAAGCAGTCCGTGCAAGATGAAGACTCCAGATTTTCGCTGTCATTGATTCCACTTTCTTCCTGATGTGTATCAAAGAATAATATCTCACCAACATCAATACAAATTACGTACGAGGTGTTACTTTAATCCACTTCACCTCGAGCGAGAAGCAGGCCTAACACTTTTATAGATTTATGGATCAAAACTCTCGTTCCAAATAAGCACTGGCTTGGTTTTGAAGACCAAATACCTTTGATGAAATTGCTTTCAGACTCTTCCAAGTTCCCTCGCAAGGATAACATTTTTTTGGAAAAAAACCCATCTTCATGAAAGGTTTGGTGGCATAACTGTAAGCAATTAAGAACCGTGGAGGAGTCAACCTAACAACGAAATTCTTGTCAACCACGTTGTAACCTGAAGGGACATTCCTAACTTCTTTGATGCCATCGTGTAATTAGTATTGTCAGAAACTATCAAAGTTGAAACCCAACAGAACATAGTTCGTCAGAAGCCATGTTGTTTTACGTCGTCATGTTTCAAAATACACTTAGAAAAGAAGACAAAACAGCGTTGAGGAAGCGCTATCGTGTTTGAATCTGCCTTAAAAGAAGGGAAATATTGACGTACACGAGAAACAATTACTGAGAATAATACAGCAAATTGAGAAGAGCTAACGACTGATCCTCTTGCATAAAGAAAACATCTTGTTGTTTCATATGAATGATTTTCTGGTCAAAAATAATGTGATGGTGTAAAATAGTTTCAATAGCTTAAAGCGCTTTCTTTGAGCACATTTGCAGTTTCACGACAAAGACAACTGTACAAGCATTTAAAGTTCAATCAACAATGATTGCGTTGCAAATCGAAACCAATTTGGACTCAACTACTCACGCACTAGCTTAAGCAAGCAATGACGTAATTATCAGAACACGAGCATCGAGATATCAAATATGGGAACGCGCAAAGAAGAATTGTCTTTAAGAGTAACGGAATTACAAATCGAAGCTGGTGAGTTAAGTGTTTGAAAGGGTTTCATGCAGGACAAAGCATTGTAACATCAAAAAGACCGCCGCTGTCCCAGGTGTGCTATCAACATCCGTGAGACACAGGTAAGTATCTCAGGTGAAACAGGTAATCAATACACAGGTAATGAAAGCAACGATCAATCCCCATTAACCGTAAGACCCTTAGGCTAGGAACCTATAACTAAAATGAACCGATAATTTCATAATGGTCACTTACGAACACCCATCAACTTAATTTACTGTCAGTGTATTGAATCGGTCATGTTCCAAAAGTCCATATACGCATGCGTGCAGCAGGTTCGTGTCTGTCAAGCAATGATTCTAAATAAACGGTAAGAAGCCAAAATGAAAGATTTCTATACTGCGTTCCGCATCATCGTTGATATCTGACATCTACAGAATGTGTAAGGAATACGCTTTCGGTATCAGGGGAATTTGATGATATGATGCGGGGAAACCTGAAAACATGGTACTGAGAAACCAGGAATGATGAGCCGATAATGACGCGCAGTGGTTAGATCATCACAATAGCAATATATTTGTAATACTGGCCACTGCAGAGATGAATGTTGGCTACTCTCATAAATCACTGTCGGTCATGCATTCTCGTTTACCCTATGTGTGTTGCGTGTAACAAATCATTTTAGTCTTTCTAAAGTTCATTCCATTTAAAATCTTTAAATTGATGTTTTACGTCGATACAAAGGTTGATATATGCAAAGCTCCATTTCGTTGATAGCGGAAGCAAAGGATTCTATAAATTCTTAATTTGTAATGGAATCTCTGCGAACAAACGTTCAGTATCTCTGTTAATATGAACATCAGAACTCCAAACCATCCCATCTCGAGAATTATAACTGATAGTGAAAAGACCATATCACCAGACTAAAATATAATTTATTCCATTTTCTCAAACACTTAATACCTTCTGCACGATATTTTATTCATAACTGTTTTACAATCATGATAATGGGCTTTAAAAAGTACTAGTAAAATCTGTACTAAAATCAAAAAAGTTCTAAAATGAAGATATTCGGTGGAGGTTCGTCCATAATGGAGAAGACAAACATCAGACAGTCATTTTGTGTGTAACATAATATTGGGGAAAGATCACAGCACTTTGGATCGATAAAGACATCGAGATATCAGTGTCAAAACCGACCTATTTGAGTCCCTTATTACGTATTAATAAGGTCGATCAGAAATGGGTTTTCTAGCTATCGTGTGTACACTATAAATATGACAGAGCAAGGGAATCCATATAAGGTTGCGTGCATCGACATTATGTAGTTATAACATACCGTTGATACAATTTGAAGAACTGCACGAGTCGCAAATATTTATCAAGTAATTCCTATTGTTAGGGGTCGTGTCTAATCTTTGTTAAACAGATCCATATGATTCCCGTAATTCTTGAGCATATATAATGTATGTTCAGATATATTGCAAAGTAAATGTATGCGTTCGCGCGTGGGGTTTATGTCTGCGTAACGTCTACAATTACTGAAATGCACATAGAGATCAAATTCGATGCAGCGACATATGTTCTGTTAACGTAACATAAATATGAAGGTTTTTATGACTTCACTAACCTCATGTAGACAGAAACAGAACGCGCCGTGTGTCCAAACATTACAAAGTATTACACATATGTTAAGAACTAATTAGTGTTGCGTTGCAGATACGTGTTTTTGGTTTATCCTTGCGTATTGCATTTCTAATGCAGAGGCAATTAGGTGCATGGGAAGCACCCTCAATTCGGATATGGAATACGTGTGTTTGACTTCTGGGGAAACAATGTTTATAAACATAACCCCTTTGTTAAGATCTGGAATGCAGAAAGTCTATACACTTTCTAGAGGTTCCAGAGTTAGTCTGGCACTAAAAGCAATTAATATGAGCCTGCAAATATAAGATGCTTTCCTGATCAATTTCCGATTTGGTTTCTCAAATGATCAAATAATAAATACGTTTCTTAGCCGTATGCCAGAATGCGATACGACGTTCCGAAAAAATGGCATGCCAATTTCGCTAATGATTGACAGGTTGGTTTTACGGAAGCACGCCATCTGCCGGAGTATATTGTATCTCCAAGTCAGCTTGTTTGTATATATTTCATGTTAGTTTGGGCTGTATTTCCTTCATACAAGACCAATCTCTGTCTCTACACGATAACATGATTAGAATCTAGGTCATAGTTCTTTACAGGTCCTCGATCGGAGTATTGGCTTGATCGAGTTAAACGTGGGAAATTGAATTAATGGCCCTCTCAGTTACAATTTTGAACATGGTATTTATTTGTGTTGGTAGATGTACTGGCGTACATCAGACGTTCTTGTCAGTCATCCCCAAGTAATGAGACTCATTCTAGTGACAAACATATGTATCTCCCTTGGTCAAAGACCTGTCATTTGACCATACGAATGGCGTATTTGTCAAGACACGGCATTAATCAATGCTTCTCGGTAGACATTGCGACTACACACTGCTGTGGTTATGTCCATGTTAGTGTCAAACCAAAGCAAATTACGTTGCTTAATTCTTGTTCTAGCGTCTATTTCCAGCAAACAACAGATTTGAACCAAAAAAAACTTTGAAAACAGAGATGTGAGTGCGTTCAGACCTGGTTTGATTACAAATTCTATTTTATGTTTCCTCTTCAACATGCATTTATAATTTCAGTACTGTTTCTTCATTGAAACCATGTGCAGTCGACAGTGTTTATGCAATATCTGGATTTTAGGTGTTTGTCAACACTCAGAGGATAGTAAGCGTAGCCTATATAACGCTATCAAATTGCACAACAGACTAAAATTAGTCTTTTTAATATTTAATTGTACATTTGTTTTGCATGTACCATCAAGAAACAGACTTCTACAATCTACAATTCGATTTAAAGAATTACCAAGCCTACACGTGCTTATCTTGAGCTGCGGCTGTATAAAAATACAAATCATAGAACGAGACTAATTTCACGGTCAGTAAAGCAAATATATCCCTAGAGGAATAATATTGTCTCCAATATAAATATTTAAGGCAGTACAAAGTCGTGATAACTCTACTTATAGTCTTATGGGGGACTAAGTATGAGTGGTTTTGGACTTTGCTTCATAGTGGTATCAGATAAGTAAATAAAATATGAATGCACAGAAATGTCAACTGTTGTTGTGTCTACATTTGTTAAACACCTGATTGCTTAGACGGGAGTACTTTGCTGGTGACAGCACATACGTTTTAACGTTTAAAGTGTGTCATACTACAGACACATAGATGTTTCCGACTTGACATTTTACAAACTTCAAATTTCGCGATAACAATATACTAATAGCAAGCGGCTGTACAAAGGGCAAGCGGCAAGCCTTATTATCTTCATTACTGTGACAACTTGGAAGCCATCACACAAAGATCAAACACACAAACGGACCATAAACAATTTTCACAGCAAAATGAGGCAGCGAGAAAAAACACCTCATTTCTGGTTTTCTGTGGTGTTCATTTGCTTGGACTTCAAAGTCGCTGCACTTTATAATTGGAAGCCAATTGTTCGAGCTCTCTGCCTTGAACCTACGAATAATTTGTTTTACTTTGTTATACCAAAGTAGAACAAACTTTGGAGCTTGTGTTGCACGGGATGATTCAGTCGGGAAATACTAAAACCTGAATTCGAAAATTGTTCGAATCAGCATCCATCCTTCCTCTAGAATGTTTTCAATTCAGCAAATATGATTTGAAAATTGAAATTTAGAGTCATTTGAGAAATGTTACCGATTTAATTAATCAGTTCGAATCCCATGTGTTGATCAAAGCTGATTTTTTTTATCAACGTATGCGCTTGAACACTATTTGACACAATTGTATTATTTGACATGCTGAGATTAAATTAATATCTAAATGGGATCTGGTATTAAACTTATCTTCAAGCTCCTTGCGTTTGCGCTTAAGCAGTAAACATTACATGTCAGGAGAAGACAGGACCCAGTATTCAGACTATTTGAGCGAAGACCTCAAGTATCTTTGATCAGGGAATGATTTGAACTGCAACACTTTTATTAGATTTCGCTGCCCCTCAAACCTTCGTGTGTCAACATCTTCACTTTGACTGAGGTACCAACATCTGTCGCGAGTGTTCGAAGTCTATTTGAAATCAATCACAGTGTCGATGCTCGAGGTCAGCGGGTTCACTTGGGCGGAGTGGTTGTTATGGGAATTACCCCCTTTTAAGCGATTGCTGACGTGAAGCCATGTAACAAGTTTTATGGGACACGGGATGCGATCACATACAAGACCAGGTTGATCTCCTGCTTTCTGCCAGACCCGCGCCTGTCAGTGAAGCAAACTATATAGTTCCTTTGAGAGTTGAAGTCATCTGATACAAACCTTAATGCGTTTCCCCATCGGAATATGCAAGACATGTTCCCTCATTCGGAACAGATTTACTGCTGGTTTGAAGATCTACATAATTATACACTGATGAATAAGAGATTTCAATATTGCCAACTTTACATGCAAGTGATGCTCGTTTGTTTTAAACTAATTTTACTTGGAAATGTCAAGAGAATTGAACAGTTTTGAGACCTTCTCGTTAAGCAGTAGTCATATACATGATGGAAACATGTACAAAAGATTACATATGTTCTAAGTACAGCAACAATACACCATGTAACCGCGACTAAATATGTCCGAGTGGGAAGTAGAGAATCAGAATGTACATAATGAGGCACATAGGAAAAGGCATGTCAGCATATCACTAAGTGCAGGAAGATTTTAAACAATGGCAACGAGTATATATAAGTCCCTGACTCAGTTTGTCAGCATAAACAACGGTACATATACCACTCAAAAGAAGTCAAACCTGACATAAGCATAAATTGATATAATACTATTTGCTGTTTGAAGGTTTGCCCAAAGTAGTCATATTTTTTAGAAAGTCTTTTCTCCAAGCTAAATAGTTACTACTGGAAATTTATCAGTTACAATGTAGGTAATATTTTGGACAAATTTCCTCAAAGTATGCAATTCATGGTGTATCGGCACATGCAGTATTTGCACATGCATGTTGTTCATGATTGTGACTTCAAACATGCACACATAGGCATGTGACATGTGTGCCAACATCATGTATGAATTTCGAATACACTGTCTCTTGTCACTATGTTTGACCCCAAATTTCTTCAGATTAGTTTATAATTCCAGAACGTGAATAGAAGAAGAAGAAGAAGAATATTTTATTAAAGCGTCACACAATCAAAGGATTGTCCGGCCATTTTGACCTGTGAGACACTAAAAATCAGTAAAAACATGTTGCAATAAAAATAAGTATTAAAATACATTTATATAATATGTGTTAAAGATATGAGCTGAAGGACACAACAATGGCACAAAGGAATTGTTCCTTAATTTAGAAGACATGCCGCAAGTAGTGATGTACAACAAATGTTATGTTCGTGTCCGCCTGTTTTAAACTGCTTAAGCATGCCATAGTTCTCCCAAACCACAGACAATAGTAGGTACTATTTCTCAAATTGTAATTGAAAACTGCCCAAGAGTTTTGCAAAAGTCCTTCCTATATATATTTCCTCTACAGTATTGTTGAAATATCAAAGATGCCATAAAGGATGCCACGTTGGCTACTGTCGCCACGGTAACGTCTAGAAGATTGAAACACATCTGAATATGAAAACAATACATCGCATGGTATGCGCCACCACTTAATGTCTAGCAATCTGATCAAATTACCTTGAGATCATGGTTTACCAGTATAATAATCTATAACGTATGTGAGGTTGATCTCTGAGGTGGGTAGACAAGTCTTAAAGGTAACTTAATACGAAACTCGGGGAAAATCGCCTGCGCATCTTTCGCAATATACCATACCTTTGGGCAATGTTACTGATGAAATATTGAATGTGAATAGCATCTACTTCGTCAGTTGATATTGTTATCCAAAATAAATGTCTGCAATATAGAGATTCGACTCAAACATATAGTAGTATTAACATCGACTTTACACAAGGAGAACTTGTTACATACGTTCCCAGGACCTAAACTAACATTTAATCCCAGAAATATTAATCTACAAAAATATTAAAATACTAAAACCAAAAAGGAGCCCAGGGATATTCGTAATTTCTATAAAATCATAAACTTGCTAAATATCTAGACTTGGGCAGGCTACATTATCTTTGTATGCTTTAGGGTCTTAGCGACAGACTACCCTGGACCCTACCATCATGTTTTTTATCATCTATACTGACGTCCAAAAGAAAGTATACCAAGATTTTGAGAGACTACTGAATAAATTCACAAATGCTTTGGTTATGCAAGAGAAATCCCTTCAAGACTTGGAAGGTTTATCAATGAGATGATGTCAATCAAATTACACTCACCGAAATCCAAGCATCCTTT
>JAUELE010011114.1:0-27055 GCA_031471655.1 Diodora aspera
GGAACAGGTGTTGTTATCATGGAAGTGTGAACTGTACCTGTACAAACCCCGAGCTGGATGAAAGTGACTTGTTGCAGCGTGCTGACATCTTTGTCTTGTTCAGACCTGGATTGAGAATGGGGGAGGGGGGGGGGTAATAGTTCACATATAATTTTGTCAGGAGAAATATTAATGGATTGCACAAATATGGGGTTTTTTTTAATTTTTCCTATAATTATTAAATTATCATGGAAATATTTTGCGCCCGAATCCAATTCAGCATAATCTCCCCCTTTTAATTTTAACTACATTGTATCTTCATGTAAATATATTCAAAATCACATGTACACTGAAAATAACAAAACAAAATATTAAAAAATAAGTAGTTTCATCTAAGATTGCCTCTTTTATGCAACTGTAAACAAACAATATATGAAGAGAGCTTACGGCGACCAAGCAGGGGGTGTCTTCCTGCCCTTGAGTAGGTCCGTGACAACTGTTGACGAGCCAGGAGAGTAGGATACAAATCTTTAACTGCAAAAGAATCCGTTCAGTGAACTTAGCACATAATATTTAAACATTCAGTATTCACTAATCCTCTTATTGTATTTTTACTTTTAAATAATTATGTTTTTCTCCAGCTCTCGGTCATACCATGGAATAATAATAATAATAAAAGTGAGCTGGCCGCGTGCAACGTACGGAGGTCACGAACTTGCAAAGTTCAGCTTGGAGAGTAGTTGGATGGGTAATAGGCTGGCTTTGGAAAGTTTCCAGGCCTTCAAAGGTTCGTCCCTGCCTCACACTGAGACTCTGACAATGTCAGTGGTAACTTTGCTCGTAAATTGTCACTGGCCACCAGGCTGGAGTTGAGATATGCGTGTACGTTGTTTGCATAATAATGTGGAGCGATTTGAGCATGCCCCTTCCTGGTGTGGAGTTTGGCGCGATATAAGTAGCCTCATTTTATATATATATATATATATAAAATAATAATAGTAATAATAATAATAATGAGGACACTTATCTCGCACCAAGCTTCACGCACCATGCAATCAACAACAACTCCCCAGGGAATATACAACCTAAGCTGCCTGTTCGATGATTGAAGGTCAACATCATCACATTGCCAACTCTCTAGCCAGGTGTCCAGTTTGAGTTGGGTGGACGGAGGTTGGGTGACACCACTGATATTGTCAGTGTCTCAGTGTAGTGCAGGATGAACCCTTGAAGGTCTGCAAACCTTACAGCTCGAACCGGTCATCCACCCATCTACTATCTGACCAGACGTTGTTTAACTTCTTAAGCTTTTAACGTACGTGCGACGAATGCACCTCACCCTCTCAATAGATTCGTCCCTGCCTCACACTGAGACTCTGACAATGTCAGTGATAACTTTGCTCGTAAATTGTCACTGGCCACCAGGCTGGAGTTGAGATATGCTTGTACGTTGTTCGCGTAATAATGTGGAGCGCTTTGAGCATGCCCCTTCCTGGTGTGGAGTTTGGCGCGATATAAATGGCCTCATTATATATATGTAAATATATATATAATAATAATAATAATAATAATAATAACAATAATATAGCGCCTTATAAATAATAATAATAATAATAACAATAACATAGCGCCTTATTTTCAACTTAAAGGTGTCCCAGGGTGCTATGAAACACGGCTACAGTGGAAAGGATTCAGAAAAGAGGAATGCATGCATACAGACATACTGACATACAGACAAATCTGTCAATACTCACTTTTGTCGGCATCGGCTAACATGTAGTTTCTATTGGCGCCTTGTCCTTGGGAGATAAGCACTGAAACAGTATCATAAAACAGGTTAATAACGGTTCGACGCTGTTTAAAGAGTTCTTAGTATTCAACCATGCCAGATTGCTCGTCTGGATTAGGTGCTGCCTCTTCAACCGGTTCTATGAAATAAAGAAGTCTGGGGATGAATCGGTATACTGCTTTCCAAAGCGTTTCACAAGCTTCAATTTCAAACAAGCAGACATACTCAGCAATATCCCCCGCCATGGGGCTAATGATAATGATTTGCATTAACTATCTCAATATTTACTACAAAAGTACATAGAAAAGAGGATGACACATTTAGAAACATAATGTATCAACAATGCAGGAGTCAATGCAGGGACAGCTTGCTTCTAATGTTTCAGAAATTATGGTCTGAAAACGAGCTTTAACCTATTTGAGAAAGCCAAACCTATTTCTGCAATATCCAAGAAAAAAATAACATAAATCCTTAGTAGTGAAAGGCACAACTAGATTATTTGTAAATAAGATGAAATCCTGATTTGTGTTACTATTTTTGCTTTACATGTGACCTAAAATGTTGCCTGGATAGGACACCGGTGCTTCTCTCATTGGACCTCCTTCGGACATCAAGGTAAGCCACTTGATTTTGTACCAATTATCCATGGTAAATTGAATTTCTTGCATTTAATGGGTTATATAATAACACATAAAAGTATTTTTTAAATCATTACGATCTAGTTTATGTGATTAATTGCCAAAAGAATCAAGGTCTTGATCGCAGCAAAAAAGTTGAGCTACACATGATTGAATGTTTTTCAAGAATAAACTACTTTCAGGTCATTTTCATTCTTAGTTTCGTTATATCGAATGCTTGAATTTAAACATTTATCAATTTTCGACAAAGTGAAGAAACTTTTGGTACGCAGCTGTAATAAAGTAAAATACTCACTCTTGTCGTGTGCATCTGGTCGGTCCATGACCCGTACAACTCGGGGTGCTCCATTTGCACCACGTGTGATGTAGGTATCTATAAATGACAATGAAACTATAGCTGAGGTGTGATGTAGGTACATTGTATCTATAAATGACAATGAAACTATAGCTGAGGTGTGATGTAGGTACATTGTATCGATAAATTGCAATGGCACAATATATCTTGTTATCGACCACATTTACCCAGATTATAGTTATTCGGTTTGAAGTACATACTATTGTTGGCATTCGTTATCGTTAAGTTTTGAATGAAACCAATAATAAACGATTCCACTAGGGTTTTACCTTTAAGAGATTGGGCTATTTAGATCTTCCATACCAACGGAGCGAAGTATATTATTTATTTGCTGTACTTTATGCACAGTTAATATAAATAATAATGTTAGGTATTGTATAACGCTAAATCCAGACTTGTATAGCTTGCTCAAAGTGCTCGGCATTATTACTCTGGTGTAACCCAAGCAGCCACTAGGCGCTAACATTTTAACAACACTCCTGAGGGAGGACCAGTACCCAGTTTCAGCTGGGTTGACTGAGGCAATTTGACATTGCCAGCGTCTCGGTGCGAAGCGGAGAGAATTCAACTAATGGAGTAAAGCCACACAAATGGGAAATTGTTCGGCGATTATTAACTTTAGAGGTTTTCACTGAAATTTATGTTTTAAAGTTTAAATTAAATGTTTGTCAAGACCCTGTTAAGTTGTTTACATATAAACTAAACTTTGTCAAATCTGAATAGTTTTCATAGTCGTCATATACACGTTATGCAGAGAAGAGTCTAAGTTTGAGTTAATTCATCATTATTCTCACCGTATGAGACGTCTCTATTGTAGATGGGATGTATCCGAAAACCTGTAGAAAACGTGAAAGATATATTGAATGCATTCTCAGTCTGTACCACTGAATCCGTGTTGCCAATTTAAACAGGAAAATATACTAATGTGCAAAAGAAGCGATACCAAGTTATTGAGAGACTACAGAATAATTGCATACATACGTTGGATATGCAAGAGATATCTCTTCAAGATTATGAAATGTTATCAATGACATAACTTCAATCAAACTACACTCATTGAAATCCAAGCATCCTTTTATCAATTATGACATAAATGCGTAAGGGAAAATAATTGAAAACATTTGGTATCGTTTCTTGCGCGTCAATACAGTAACAGCATGTTCGGTACACTATGGTTTACAAAAAACATCCGGTATAACATCATAGCCAAATGTAGACTGCAGTTGAGAAATCCTTTTAGGTTAAATGTTTTAGTAGACTGGAATTAAACACATTATGCACCTTAATACATATAGAAACAAAAGGGAAGAAAATATATACTGACGTCCAAAAGAAAGTATACCAAGATTTTGAGAGGCTACTGAATAAATTCACAAATGCGTTGGATATTCGAGAGATATCCCTTCAAGACTTGGAAGATTTATCAATGAGATGGTGTCAATCAAATTACACTCACCGAAATCCAAGCATCCTTTTCGTCAACTATGGCAAAAAGACGTTAGGGAAAATAATTGAAATCGTTTGGTATACTTTCGTTTAGACGTCAGTATATAATGTATTTCCAGTTTGTTTTACTGAGTCCGTGTAATTCATAGTTACTGGGCAAAGGTGGAACAACGCTGTTATGTACATACCGTTGACGGCCAAAGTTCCAATTCCAAGAAGGAAACATACTAAGCTTATCCTGGTCATTTTTGTAAATATATTTCTGAAAAGCAAAAGTGGCAAATGACTACAAGGTAACTCTAATAGTCTTATCAATGATATAACAAAGAATACATCCAAACAAATTACCATTGAAAGGTCTTTTGATCATATGGACTAACAGAGAAAAGATTAAGTGAAATGAAATATTAAGCATATAAAAACATATGTGTTGTACAATACAGTTGTTTTCCTCGTCACTAAGTTGATCTCTGATAAAGATATTTATGTGGTTGGATAATAAGTATATCAGTTTACCCAGATTGAACAAAACACCTTACAAAAATGTTCAAACATTGTAGGTAATTGTTATTAAATAAGCTGCCATTACCGATTTTCCAAAGCATTATCTGTAATGGAAATATTATAAGTTTTCTCTTATCTATTTTATAAGTTAAGACGTTTCAGCATCAGTTTATGTAGTAGACAGAATGGATTAAGTCTTACCTGTTCTTGAGATGGCCAGGGATGTGTGACAAGTGACCATCTGCCCAGCGGTCATTCTTATATGGTCCAAATGTTGTAGGGGCGTGTGTAATCCCATTCTAAATCACTGTCCCATTTGTCATACACATCATGTACATAGTAAACAAAGACCATCACTATTCCGTCGGTACTGTTACGTTAAGCTTATTTGATATAGTAGAAATCACGCACTTGCATGACGCTAAGCATCGGTTGTGATTCATTACATATACGTCATCTGAAGACTTGAACAAGGTGTTATGCAATGAATACCACTTTATACCGATTTATTAATGAGAGCGGACTGGACATATACAATTGAATGTAAATGACACGCGTTCTGATATATTTCGCCTTAAGGCCAAGTGCTTCCATGCCAACATTTCGAAAAGCTTACCCTACAAGGCTGCCTGAGTGATGATGACGTTTTATTAGATCCGGTCTTGTTGAATGATTGGAACTGAATCGAAATGGAACAGTTTTATGTAGTGAAGATTTCACAAGTTGATTATATTATGCTTCAAAAAGCAAGCTTTTAGTTTTTTTGCCAGTAAATTTAGTTCTTACATGGTAGTATATATTTAGTTATTGTGTGAAATAATAAAATAAAGGCGCACGTTCGAATCCCGCCGGGTACTCACGATAACAGAAGAGAAAGAAACGATAACATGCAACCCTAAATTGAATAACTACACTGATCTCCAAGCTATATGAACTACACCAAGACGATCAGAGACGACTGATAAAAACACACATGTTGGCTATCTTCAGAGACATTTATTCAAGCGATTGTCCTCTCATGAAACCATGAAAATAATACCGTTTTTATGGGGAAAAAACCCACAAAAACAAGAGTTGCAAAAGGTTGTAATTATTTTTCTCTGTATTGTTTCGTTTGGACGCCAGTATATAATTCTGTATGAAATCACTTTTTAACTGCCATCGTCCCTGTGAAGGTTCATGTCAAGGGGGATTAATGTTATAAGATCATTGTCATATTAACAATGAACCTATTTAACACCAATCACCACTAATTACTTCAGCACACCTCGATGCACGCCGTCACTCTAGGAAAGCACCAGTCACTGTATCAGTTGATGTATAGCTGGCGTGTTCATGCTGTTATAACGTATACAAAGAGACGTACAATGGTAAAAAAGCAGAGTGTAAGGCCACTTAAAGAAAAAAATCTTGTTTTCATCATTTTTGTTAATTTTACTGGGGAGGGAAGCTTTTATTTTTTATATTTTATTTGAGTAGTTATGTATCGAACAAGTCATTGAGCAAGGCATTTTATGCTTTGTTGAAGACAAACCATAGCTTTTAGACTATTTTTCATCCGTCATTGTAAATAATGGAAGAGCTGACTTGTTTAAAAGTGAACTTGGCACACTAAACCTAAATGGATTTGAAAAAGAATCGAAAAAATCTCGTTCTTAACAGTAGATAAAAGTTAAAAACTTAAAAAAATCGTATGGCGGCAGATATTTTAGGGACGGGTAATAAGAAACAAGTTTTTTCTGTAAGTGACCTAAAATGGGAAAACCTGACTCAGTAATTGCTGCCAACAACAAACTTAACTCATGTAAATCATCACAGTTTGTATTTGATTTGTTTATTTCAAAATGTTCTCAGCAAACATGGATAGAGGACAATTTACATGACTTATTTGCCTATATACATGTAATTCTTGATGCTTTCCGTTCACAAGTGGCCGTTCAGTCTTCGATTATAATAAGCCTACTCTTCCTCACTTAGATTCACTGCTACGACACAAAGCATATTCTACACTACCCGTTCTTGAGTCGAATTATCCTAACGGATCAGCATTCTATTTTAATAAATTTATGTTTTTTAGATTCATTTTTCGATTTTGTAACATTATTTTATTATTTAATTTAATTTGATTTTGATTTTTGGTTCACCTCAAGTCATTCCATTTCACTTTTACTGTCTCATACCCCGTCCATTTGTTTTCTCTTTTTATTTTTTTTAGGGGGGAGGAGGGGGTAGAAAATGTTTCGGTTGGGCATGTTTCCTGTCACTTCATTCATTTAATTTCATTTCACTTAATCTTGTTTTGCTTTGGTTAATGCCAGTAATATTTCATGTTGTAATAAGCTCGGTGATGGATGCCAGACTGTCACATGTAAAAGTAAGATCCTTGGTCAAGTCACTTTTAGTTCTCAAAGAGCACTGGACACTGAAACACACTGACTGCAACTAAGAACAGATTGAAGCCTGTGAGAAGGTGTGTTATTTCGTGTTAGCTCAAGACATTAAACGTCAACAGTTTGCAATCTACAGGAACTATGATTGTTCAGCCTGTGATTTATGTTATGATTATATAGGATTTGATGTTATATGACCTTGTACAATGTAAGCTCACTAAGCCTTAGGCCAATACTTTAAATCCACTTAGCCCAAGGCAAACATCGAATCAATATGTCTTTGTTCTGTGACCTCCATAATGTCTCGACACACTAGCCAACTCAGATGCCCTTCACATCAGCTCAGCTCTTGCAAATATCTAAACTGTCATTCACTCACATAAAAACCATACATTAAAGAGCAAAAAGTGAAAGCGGACAGACATTGTTGATTCCAAGACAATTGATTGCCAAAATGTTGATAAGTATTTAAATATTAGTGTGGTAAGATGATGGATTGAAAGTGCTGCGAGATAGTCTTGAAACCTTGATTGGCAATCTCGCCCGAATTTGCTGACCACATAGTTGATAAAAGCTGTAATACTCTTTTTAGGAAGACACAACAACCTAAGAAAAGATAAGTCTTGCTAAAATAAAATTGTGAAGCGAGGGAATGTTGGTTCACGAACGGGTCACGTTTGATGTTAGCGCTAAAAATCACAAATTGACTGCATGTAGCTGACTTATGATAAATTTGTAAGAAATTGAAGTGCATGCTCGGTGCGCGACTTATTATTCCCGAAAAAATATTTTACCGATCAAATTGAGAAAGCAATTTTACCCAACATACTCTCGTCAAAGTCCGTCCATAAACATGTTATGGCATATTCTGTCTTCATCTGAATACGCATCGTGTGTTTAATGATTCCATTGCTATTTAGCAGTGTTGTGCAAAATGTCTTTAAGTGTCATGCAAACTGTTTGGTTGTATCAAAAGTAAGTGCATTTCTGAAAAAGATCCTCTAAAATAGCTTTATCTGTGCACACGGTTCAGCAGCGATAGTGTTCAAGCCGGACCGCATTTACTGATAATAGTACATGATACATTTGTAAATGACTGAAAGATGTCAGATTTCTTTTAGAAAGCTGAAATGGCTGTGATATTTATATTTAAGCCCCATGTGTTGTCGTACCATCTCTGAGACCTTCCCAACAACGTTAATGTACTTCATGTAATACTCTGTCTGTCTGTATGACTGTATGTTATGAATGGATAGATGTGATTTACATAAACATTACTGGATGAATGCATGGATGGATGAATATGATTTACCTGAACATTTCTGGATGGTTGCATGCATGCATGAATAAATTCATGGATGGATGTTACGTACGTAACCATTTCCGGAAGGATAGATGGATAGATGCATGGATGGAGGGATGGATGCATGGATGGATGCATGTGGTTTGCGTAACCATTTCCGGAACGATTGATAGAAGCATGGATGGATGCATGTGGTTTACGTACATATTTCTGGATAGATGGATGTGATTTATGTAAACAATTCTGAATGAATGCATGGATGGAGGCATGGGTGGATGGATGTGGTTTATGTAAACATTTCTGAAATGATGCATGGATGGATTAATATGGCTTACGTGAACATTTCTGGATGGATGGATTGATGAATGTGGTTGAATAAACATTTCTGGATGGATGCATGCATGGATGGATGGATGCATGGATGAATGGATGTGGTTTACGTACACATTTCTAGATGGATAAATGGGTGTGTGGATGGATGGACGGGGAGGGATAGAGGGAGCCAAAAAGGGAGGGGGACAACGCACCATATTTTTCGCTGGACGAAGGCAAAGAGGAGAAAGAATTAATTTCTCACTTATCGTTGATCCACAAGTCTGATAGCAGTTGACAGATATGTTTACACACTAGCAATGGCCGGGGCTAATTGGGAACCATTACTTTCTCAAAGTCTCCTTTTTCATTTATTTACAATATTTACTCAAACAATGACTGTTTTCTTACGTATTTCGATTAAACTTTTGACAAAATATAATTCTCTTTTGAATAGTTGACCTTACAAAAATGCTGTTTATAAAAAAACAGCAACAGTGCCGCAGTCAAAACTAAGACTATGACGCCATGGCAAGTCTAGAATATCTAGAACTCTCCTGGATGAACATTGTGTCTGAAATTTGATGGAGCTCGTGAAATGATACTTTGGATCTTTTGTATAGTTTTGCAGGCAGTGTGCAATTTGTCATACCAACATTCAGCAGTGGAAAACCAAGGTTCGTGATGCTCTGTTAACATTGAGTTAGTCCTGCGCCATGACTGTGAAATCAAATTATTTTTAAAATTCATTTTTTCAATATTTAAGCAAGTCTAGTTGCTTATTAAAGCAATTCTAGGTTCCTTGATTCCACATATGAAAACAGCAGAGGAGAGAAGGCTCATTTTCAGTAAAAAAAATAAAACACTGAAAACTGCAGTTTTTTTGTGGATGGATACGTGTTCACAGACTAAGTGTTAGTCTAACATTGGGTATAAGTTCCAGAACACAAAATACATGTGATTGTTGTGTTTAATAAATAACAAAACACTGTACATTGGACAGTTAAATATCCAGTGACAGTAAAGGAAATGATCAAATACATCATAATTTGTTTTATTTGTTGGGATAACATATATCCTTGAAAGTATCTATTCTGCTACTATTGTGGTTGAGTCCCATCTGTAGTCGACGTTCATGTTTTTAGCGAAGTCGGTAGCTGAGTGGTCTACATCGCTGATCTTTAGTGCTGGCGATGGGTGCCTGACCCTGAGGTTGCGGTTTCGAATCTCGAACAGGACTCAACCGCAACCGCAATAGTAGCAGAATAGCTATTTTTCAAGGATATGTAATCCCAACAAATAAAACAAATTATGTTGTAAACTGGACATGATAAACGTGTATGCCAACTTAAATAATATTGTAGTCCGTGTGTTTCGAGATATGCTTATTAATTCATGTTGTATACTTTCAAGTGGGCCTTCACTTTTCATACTTCGCTGTTTGGAGTCTGATTTTTAAAATGTTAACAGAGTTTTGCCGAATGTAAAGCAACTGAGGCCAAAGAGATTCAAAAGTGATGAAATAGTTCGACCCATAAGAGTTTGTTTTATTAACAGTACAAAGTACTGACTATAGGATGTACTATGCCATGTTTGTTCCGTATCCATATTTATGAATTAAAGATTTTAACATGATATAAATGACCTGAGAGCTATATATGTTTAGGCTCATAAAATGACAAAATCTCAGATCCATATCATCTATTAAGACTGTTCCCATTTCTAGATGTGAACAGATGCTCATAAGAAAATATAACAAAATGAGGGTTTTGTTGTCATAAATAATTTACACCTAATACTGTTTGAGAACGATCCTGTTGACTCTTAATAGACTAGTGATTATTGTGTGTATCAGTTTGGATATCTCGTCAAATATATGCTTATAGGAATACATGCAAATTAACAATAAGAGGTTTACATCACATTGTGTTTTCGCACTTTTATTATTCTTCCGAATTTACTAACTTTCCTTTCATTGTCAGTTTATTTGAACACCAAAGTTCATAGGTGGATCAGGGGCGCCTTTTCAGTCAATTTTTATGTAAAACAGCATTAACTAGGGACATTTTGCGGTCTGCACCCCAACTTTTTCTCAAACCACATAATGCACCCCTCCCCTTTCCAAAAGTCTGGGTCCGCCTTTGAAGTTAATAGTATTTCCAAATATGAGAGAATGATAAATTGATAGTAGCCATAAAGAATTCCTGTATGAATTTGTCCATACTGGTACTCATACTTTTTAAATATTGTTTAGGCATGTTTTCAGTTCATTTTCACTTTTTTTCAGTTGCTCATTTTACTAAGATTTCTATAGTGTTGATTTTAAATGAACAGCGCATGAACGTTGCATGAATTCTAAAATATGTGAATTAAGAATTTAACTTTCAGTAAATGTATCAATGTTGGATCAAATACTGTTCATTTTTCATGAAGTAAACAATTCAGCCTAAAAAGTGTCGTCCGCTACAGAACAGGTGGGTGTCCACGAGAGCCATTAATTACACACCTGTATCGGAGCCGGGGATGCTGGCCGGTGTTATCAGTTTGGGGGGGGGGTAGGAATGCCTGGTAACTGTCCATTCACTGAAGGGAATTTTCAGCACTTATTTCAGAAATTGATTCAGAAAGAATACCGTTCGTTCTGATGCCTAAACCTGAAATAATCTATAATGGGATAAAACGCAGAGGGGAGGGGAGACGTGCCTTTAGTTCGCACTTTAAATTATTTTGGCTATGCTAGCACCAAAACCAACTCCAAACATGTTACGAAAAACTCGTGAAATATGCTGAGAGTGCACTATTTTGCAGGTTAAGTTTTCAAAATTTTGCAGGGGAGCATGCTCACGGACACCTCTAGAAAATGATATCTTTCATCAACTATGTTGTGCACCCCACCCCTACCCACCATTTACGCAAATCCTGGATCCGGCCGTGTATAATGACGTCATGCACACATCAGTATCCCCATGAACATGTTAACTGGCAACAGTAATTTGCTCAAAAGCCACCTTTATTTCTTGACCTCATTCTCTCATCAACCTCATTTTCTCCGAACCGTATTAAAGTACTTGTGATGAAAACAAATTCTTAAAACAATCCATTTCTATTTTATTCGTATAAATACAATGCACACAGTTTTGTTTACAAAAGTGTACGGTATTTATGATCAGAGACTTCCTCCATAAACAACTGATTACGTTCCGACATCACGTGTTATTCATCTGTGACAGCATCCCATTAATTTAATGCATATCCTGTCCAATTGATACCAATGCATATAATGATTTACATTTCTCAGTTTGTAGAATTGTTCTGTAAAATCTACCAATATTTATTTGAAATTTAAGTATGACCATAAGCGATCAGGAATTCCTACTCCCCATCAATTAGGAAATACACGACGCTCAATTCTGCTCCACGGCTTCCATGTTGGCTGTTCGTATATGAAAAAGAAAAGGAAACAATGTTTGGTTTCATCAAATATATTCATTTGAAATTATCAAAATGTAATGAAAATGTATAATATTTTGTTTGATTTGAGAAAGGACAAACAACAAAATGTTTACAACTTAGGATCGGTGGCTCGAACTTTTTAAAGAGTTTTAAAACAAATAGAATAAGAGCTGCTACTGTTATAATAGAGTGAATTATAGACATAAATGTATATCACGTCATCGTGTGTAATCCTGCTATTGGAAAGAAAAGTATTTAATACAGTTTTACTGAAATACTAAAAATACGAAAGTAGTTTTTGCACGCGCAAACAAATAATGAGGTCAAGAATAGGTAACACCAGTTGGCGCAATAACATTATATTTTAGGCCTTATGCTGGTTTGTCATATTTAACAATATTGAATTACGTCATTGCCAGTTTTGAAACTAAATAACAAGAGAAAGATGGTTGATACTTTATTAAGCTGTTGAGTGACAAACCAGGTAGTTCTGAATTTTAGATATTTTGCAAAGTTGCTCAGTTATAGCGTGAATTTGTCTTGAATAGCAAGTTAATGCAAAAAAACGACTTGAAGGGCTTGAAGGACTTGACTCCTAATTATAAGGAGACGGTCTCAAGATTATTACCTTTCATTTGGTGAACTCAGACGGTAGTTACAAATCTCATTGGACCAATGCGTCTTTGGTTATGCGTCAGTTGGGGAGGGGTATAATACGGTAGTGGATAGGCTGAAACATAGGTAGTACATGTAGTAGATATAAGAGCCCACCCAACTCTCGGAATGAATTTGTTTCCGAGAGAGAGACAAAGACTCCGCTGTGAAACATTATATCGGTGTCTTGAATGTCGTGAACAGATAGGTCACCAGGTTAATAGTCTGCGTATCTACTAGTAATCGTACACGGATAAACAGATAGATCACCGGACGGATAGTATGCGAATCTAAATGTACAAGGATAGACGATAGATCACCAAATGGATAGTCTACATATCACATCTACATGGAAAAGCAGATGGATCACCCGACGGATAGTCTACGTATCTTATCTACAAGGATAAGCAGACAGGTCACCTGAATTTTATACGTATCTACGCGGACAAAGATAAAAACATATATCACCAGAAGGACAATATACACATATATACTCGTACAAGGATAAACACATAGATCACCAGATGGATAGTCTACTTATCTTCTCATACAAGAATAAACAGAGAGGTCACCAGATGGATAGTCAACATATATAATCGCACAAGGATAACGACATATATCACCAGATGGATAGTCTGCATATCTAATCGTTTAAGGGTAAAGAAATATGTCACCAGAAGGACAGTCTACACATGTATACTCGTACAAGGATAATCACATAGATCACCAGATGGATAGTCTACTTATCTTCTCATAAAAGAATAAATAGAGATCACCAGATTGATAGTCTACATATCTAATCGTACAAGGATAAAGGCTTAAATCACTAGATGGATAGTCTACATATCGAATCGTAATAGGATAAAGGCATATATGACCAGGTGGATAGTCTGCATATCTAATTGCACAAGGATGAAGACATATATCACCAGATGGATAGTCTACATATCTAATCGTACAAGGATAAATAAATATCTCACCAGATGGATAGTGTACATATCTAATCGTTCAAGGATAAACAGTGAGCTCAATAGATGGATAAAAAGAGGTAGATGAATGTTCGGATAGATATAGAAATAGAAGTAAGAAAGTAAGATACATGTAGATGGATGGAAACAGATAGATTGAACAGACAGATAAACAGATAGATTTTCTACAGATAGATTGATGGATAAATATATTGTGTTTGGAATAATTATAATATGAGTATTGGAAAAAACGGACGAGGAAACATGACTGAATGCACAGACAGATATCTTTAACAAGTCATGATGAATTCTGATCAAAAACTTAAAGAAGATATTACAACATCAAATTAGTATATACATAATAGATTTGAATATTGATTGAGTGCGCCGCAGAAAATGTACAATGGAGAAAAAGCCTATATTTGATGTATTGCTTTGCCAGCTGTCGAACGTTCAATACAACGTTTCAACAATAGTACTGTTGTAAAAACTGGAACCAGTTAAGTTGCGTGACTGGAAGTGACACCCATAAGAGAAACTATGTCGTAATGATTGATTCGCTTCAGCCCCAGGCTAGTTTTGATGCATGGCTTATAAGAGACCCTTCAATCACAAAGCTAATCTCCTCATTTACTTTCAAGGAAAAAGTAAGAAAGACTGTACTGTGTATTTTATTACCTGAAGGCGCAACGGGGTCTCGATGTGCTGAAATAAAATATTGTAACAATGAAGATGACTTTTGACAAAAAAATTGAACTCGTCCTCTCCATCTCTCTATATCTCTCTCTCTCTCTCTCTCCCTCTCTCTCTCTCTCTCTCTCTCTCTCTCTCTCTCGCTCTCTCGCTCTCTCAAATACACTCACATAATATAGGCAATACCCTTTTCTTTCTCTCTTCAAATTTCAATATTCTTTGATCCACATATAATAATTAATTATTATCAGTTTTTCCAGTTCTGTATCTTATGGTTTAATCTATATCCATCTATTACATCCTTTTACATCTAGTTCAACTTCACGCATCCAAATAAGGTTTCTGGGAACAGCAAGCGTTTGAATAAGGGGTCCTTCACTCCTCATATGATTTATGCACATCAGTATGGTGGCCCTATGACTGACAACTACCCTTTGAACACGAAACAAGTACTCAATTGACAGATCCCATACCAAAATTGCTGTCATACAATTTATGAATTAATTATTTTTATGTGCAGGAAAGAATATAACCTCATTTAGAGACTATCATCACATATCTTTACATTCTACTTAAACTGAGAAACAAAAGAAAATACTTTGTTTATTATATATACATATACGTCTTACCTACGGACGCCCCAGTCTGACCACTCGTAAGGATATCTGTAACAATCATTTGAAACAAGCATCTTAAATGGCAATGTCGTTTCTAATAGGATTAGCTTGTAAGGTGTTTAGTATCGCACTCTGTTTCCTTACTTTTCACAGATATTTTGTGTTCATCTCTGTTTACCCTAAGCTTTATTAAGTAGGTTTTGTTTGTCCCGACTCGAATTTTCTTTTGTTCGTTTTATGACAATGTTATGTATTTAACAACTCTGGTTAATACTAACCTTGTTTTATAGTAAACTCTTTAACATAACATATTACTACTTTTAATCCACAATGAGATTTGTAAAAATCATTGTAAAATTTTCATTAGCAAAATACATAAAACAATTACAATAAATGTGACAACAGAAGTTATAAATTTGTACACAGCTAAAAGACAAACATATATTCTTTATAATTACATGAAATGCTACAATAAGGTATCTTATTTCCGTCTGTTTTGTCAGTGTAATCTGAATGACGATTCTATTTGACATTAAACTATACACAAGCGTCACTTCCTGTTGTGTTTTGTCTATTATATGGTTGATGTCATTATGCCAATTTCAAATATGACGTAAACATTGTCGATTCTAAACCCAGCGTCATTTTGGTTGTGGCGTAAATTTCGTGCTTCATGGTACTCGGTCCTAACTTGGATATGAACTGTTTTATTCTTTTATAAAACTAATAAACCTCCGCGAACTGTATTATCCCTTATGATCTATTAGCAATCCTGCAGCGCCATGCCATTCATCGATTAATACATTCAAACCTTAAAGTTTAATGCATGCTCCGGAACGCTAAAATTGGCTTAATGCTATATGTGTGAAATAAATAACATACACTGTAAATCATACATTGTAAATGTGTAAGCCTAAGTAGAAAACACCGTATTCACTTATTCCTGACAGATGCAGACGGATATATTTTCGACTTTCAAATAGATATAGCCTCATTCCAACCCTTTCTCTGAGGGTTTACCGAAAATGTTCCGTCTATTTCGGAATGTTCCCCGATCATGAGCCGAATGCATTTATTTGAAAGTGTAACGCTTCGGAAGGTTTACGAATATTTTCAAGATTCTGTCGGAAAGTTCGGAATGCAGTTTTTTTTCTATTAATTAGCATGAGGTCACAAAGACCACTCAAGAAGCTGTAAAACCGACATCTGTTGTGTATTATTCATGGTATGGACATAATTGTATGTACTTTTAGCGTTACATGTGTACTAGTTGGGGTTTTTTAAAAAGAAAACCCTGAGTGTGACCACGCATCCAACAGTAAATTGTTTGTTCCAGTTCGTTAGAGTGTCAAAGTAACGTATCTTATTCCAATCTGTTTCAATGTAATCTAAATGAAGAATATTTTAGAGAAGAAAACATAAACAGATGTACGAATGATATGAGTGAGTTGCATGTTCTAAAATAGCTTTAAGTGATATTTCAGCATTTTCACCCTAATACACTACTCAAAAGAAGTTAAGAGTCAAACGTAGAGATGACACTATTTTATTAGCAAGAAGCAGTGTATTCGAAATCCACATTACATGTTGGTGCACATGTTACATGCCAATGTGTGCATGTTTAAACTGACATTCATAAACAACAGGTGCAAATGCTGCATGTATCGATACATCATGAATTTCAGATTTTGAGAAATTTTTCACGCGATGCAAATTTTCATTTAGCATTAAATTTTCACCTGACCATTTGAGGTAATTGGTATATTTTCAATAGCAACGCTATTGTGTGAAAATATTCCAACAGAACTTAAAGATCAAAAACTTAAAGAAGATATTACCACATCAAATATAATAGCTGATATGGCTAGTTTCGGCAAACCTCCAAACCAAACAAATCAATTATATTAGTTTCTGCTTAAATTCTTTTGCGTAGTATATCATGCCACTCATCTCCAGAAGCCTAGACAGCGTCGATGGTAATCGGTCGCCCAGAAAGGAAAAGGATGTGGAATAGCTATTACTTCCAGATTTAAGCACATATTAGCATAAATTACTGCTATTCCTAGTGTAGTATGACACAGCATTGACATTTTCAGAGCCATTGAGAGTGAAACAGAAGTGCATAAAACATAATTAGAAAAAAAAACCATCTTCATGTAACTTAAGGTAGGTACATTTCCATGTACTGAACAAAATTCTAAAACTCAATAATGAAAAAAAACTCAACTGATTTCAATAATTATAATTTGCTCACCTCGTGCCGCGGCATTCGTCGGTCCGTTGAAAGAATGGGCCATAAACTCGTTTAAGGTGCTCTGGATGGTATCTTGAGCAAATTTATTTCCTGCTTGGCTTTGAATGCTGTTTGAGATGCCACTGGCCTGTTGACCCTGTTCTGTAGGCTGCCCGGTTCCAATCGGATTACCTTGGTAAGTATTCAGTGTCTGACCCTGCAAAGCATTTCCTGTGGCACCTCCAAGCTGTTGGTCAACCAAAGCCTGATTTTGTGGTTGAAGGCCCAAACTGTTCATAGCTGGGTCTTGTATTTGCCCTGTAGGTTGTCCTTGGAATTGAGTTGGATCCTGGAATTGTCCGACGCTGCTTTGAGCTAAATCTGGAAACCGTGCTTGATTGTACTGCCCAGATGTACCTGGCGTCTGGTCAACAAACTGTGCCGTTGTTCCTTGTGTTTGACCAACAGACCCTCCTGTACCCGCCTGAGTTTGGTCAACGAACTGGTTGATTGTTCCTTGTGTTCGATCAACGAATTGTGCAGTTCCCGCCTGTGACTGACCGAACTGTCCAGTTATACCTTGTGTTTGGTCAACGAATTGTGCAGTTCCTCCCTGAGATTGATCGATGAATTGCCCGGGTCCTGCTTGTGACTGGCCCAACTGTCCAGTTACACCTTGCGTTTGATCAACGAATTGTGCAGTTGCTGCCTGCGATTGGTCGATGAGTTGCCCGGGTCCGGCCGGTGGCTGGTCGAACCTTCCAGTTATACCTTGCTTTTGATCAACGAATTGTGCAGTTCCTGCCTGAGATTGGCCGATGAGTTGCCCGGGTCCGGCCTGTGACTGGCCGAACTGTCCAGTTATACCTTGCGCTTGGTCAACGAATTGTGCAGTTCCTGCCAGAGATTGGTCGATGAATTGTCCGGGTCCTGCCTGTGACTGACTGAACTGTCCAGTTATACCTTGCTTTTGATTAACGAATTGTGCAGTTCCTGCCTGAGATTGGTCGATGAATTGTCCGGGTCCTGTCTGTGACTGACCAAACTGTCCAGTTAAACCTTGCGTTTGATCAACGAACTGTGCAGTTCCTGCCTGTGACTGGCTGAACTGTCCAGTTATACCTTGCGTTTTATCAACGAGTTGTGCAGTTCCTGCCTGAGATTGGTCGATGAGTTGCCCGGGTCCGGCCTGTGACTGGCCAAACTGTCCAGTTATACCTTGCGTTTGATCAACGAATTGTGTAGTTCCTGCCTGAGATTGGTCGATGAATTGTCCGGGTCCGGCCGGTGACTGGTCGAACCTTCCAGTTATACCTTGCGTTTGACCAACGATTTGTGCAGTTCCTGCCTGAGATTGGTCGATGAATTGTCCGGGTCCGGCCTGTGACTGACTAAGCTGTCCAGTTATACCTTGCGTTTGATCAACGAATTGTGCAGTTCCTGCCTGAGATTGGTCGATAAATTGCCCAGGTCCGGCCTGTGACTGGCTGAACTGTCCAGTTACACCTTGCGTTTGATCAACGAATTGTGCAGTTCCTGCCTGAGATTGGTCGATGAATTGTCCGGGTCTGGCCGGTGACTGGTCAAACCTTCCAGTTATACCTTGCTTTTGACCAACGAATTGTGCAGTTCCTGCCTGAGATTGGTCGATGAGTTGCCCGAGTCCGACCTGTGACTGACTGAGCTGTCCAGTTATACCTTGCGTTTGATCAACGAATTGTGCAGTTCCTGCCTGAGATTGGTCGATGAATTGCCCAGGTCCGGCCTGTGACTGGCTGAATTGCGCAGTTCCTGCCTGAGATTGATCAATGAATTGTCCGGGTCCGGCCTGTGACTGGCCGAACTGTCCAGTTATACCTTGTGTTTGATCAACGAACTGTGCAGTTCCTGACTGAGACTGCCCTGTAAAGTGTTGAACTGCCCCTTGTGTTTGATCAATCAGCTGTTGCCCGACAGTCTGAGACTGGCCAACAAATTGCCCAGCTGTACCCAGTGTTTGATCAATCGCCTGCCCCGCACTTGCACCAGTGAGATATCCAGTACCTGTCTGCGACTGATCGAAGACTTGTCCTATCTGTCCAACTGGACCTCCTTGTGTACCCACATTCGCCAAACCACTCGTTCCTGTTCCCAACACCTCTGTCATTGCAGTTGGTGCCGACAACGGAGACTGAGAATCAATAATCTGTTGACTGTTCGTAAGTCCTGATTGCTGTATGGAATATGATGGACCAGTTAATGCATTAGGATCTGCCTGACCAAGAGTTTGAAGGCCATTGACTGCAGTTTGGGAAATAGGTTCGAATGTATTTGCTCCTGTATTCATAGCGAATGGGCCCTGCATTTGACTGCCTGCGGGCGAAAAAGGGTCCGCCTGCCCTACTTGCGAAAAAGACGCCTGAGAGCCGGGGACTGTTCCTAAAGTATTTATACTCTGGCTGAATGAACCCAGGACTGGATCAGCCTGAACACCAGTGTTTGTACCAAAATCTGCAGTCCCAGCTGGGGAACCCGAAATTAGATCAACAGGTGTACCAAGCGTTGACATTGTGGGATCAATATAAGGTCCGTTGTTTGCTATTCCTTGACCAACTAATGCTCCTAACCCAGGGTCACCTGCCACACTTAAAGATGGGTCAACAATCAAACCACCTGTTGGATCCGGTCCTGCAAGCCCAGTTGGATCAATGGCTGCGCCAAATGCTGGGTCCACTCCAGCACCTACAGCTGGATCAACTAAATAACCTGTGTTTCCACCTGGATTAAGTCCGGTACCTCCCGTTGGATCAAATGGAGCACCTCCGATTGGGTCAACGAAGACGCCTCCTGTCTGGCCAACTGAAGCAGCTCCTGTAGGGTCAACTAAAGCACCTCCTAAAGTATCAAGTAATGCACCTCCTGTGGGATTAACTAGTTGACCTCCTGTAGGATCAACTGGTAGACCTCCTGTGGGGTCAACTAAGGCAACTCCAGTTGGATCTGCTACTGCACTGACAGCAGGAACGGATAGTAAACCTTGATCTAGAACAGGCCCTGCAGGTGCAATAGGAACAGCTTTGGCCTCATTAACTGAATTCACAGCAACTGTGTTCATGCCTGTATTTAACCGTGGACTATCAAAGACGTGATGTAAAAGTCCATATTCAGAGGGTCCCACACCACTGAGCTGACCAGCATGTAAGTGGTCAGGAACGAAACCATGAGGAACTATACCAGGGCCAGCGACGTCTGGGCCTATAAAATCTAAGGGTGGAGGCCCCGGGCCAATTGAAGCAGCTTGTGCTGGAAAGCCTCCAGGAGAGAGGGCACCCCTACCTGACAGGAGGCGATGGCCATGAGGATGACCACCATGAGAGTGAATGTGTATGTGACGATCTCCTCTTGGGAGAAGGTGAGGAGAGAGTGCAAGAGATTGCAGACGTAGGAGGGATAATGGTGCATGGGCTCTAGTCATCAACAGTCTATGATGGAGGGCTCGACGAAGAAGTGCTGAAAAGTAAATAGAATTCTGAATTGATTCTGTTAGTTTTAAGCCAAGAGGTACATGTAAAATAACAGACTGAATAACTTTTATTCGCATTAACATCACATAATAAGTGAAACCATTGAGTCTGGACTAGATTGCGACTTGATAACCATTTAAATAGCCATTTGACACCAGTTCTGCTCTTAATTAACTATCTTGTCGTCTTGTTCTATGATTATGTTTCCGTAATGTATTGGATTATTCGTGTATTCGAGTAGTGTACTGCAGGGGCGGATCCACGATTTTGGAAAGGGGGTCCAACTTGAAAAGGGGGGTCCAACATGCACAATGTCAGTACCATCCAGGGTTCGAGGACTCTTTACTATGCAATTTTCCGTATTCGATTTTCAAAAGGGGGGTCCGGACCCCCTGGACCCTTCCCCTGGATCCGCCACTGTACTGCACTGGGTAAACTGGAGATCGAGAACGTTTCGACATTGACTATTTCATGGCTAACAAATGTCAATTTCAGAATATTTCACAACTGTACCGTGTCGTAGGAACGGGTTAAACATGAGGCGCTGCCTGTGGAGCATGTGTAAGCCCAGTGGGAAAGGTCGACGGAAGAACGGCAAGAAGTGACCAGACACACAGACCAGAGACAGCAACAACAGGATGGGGATGTGTGTCCGCATGTTGCCCTTCTGAAACACGAACCAATGTGTCTTACTGCGGCCTAGCCGCCCACGAATCATACATAATGTTTCAAGAGTAAACATTAAAATTAAAGCAAAAGTAGAGGTATGTAAATGATGACAAGTTATGTACTTCTGTTCTGTTCTGCAAACTGATTGGGACAAACCTTCGATCAAGGCTGGTAATTTCTTGTCTTTTATATCTTCGTTTGTTATTCTGACTGCTTGGCGGGGTTCGGACAAGTAAATTATCGGATAAGTAAAAATAATTCCATGGTCCCTTGAAATTTTACTTATTGGGATTTCACTGTATCTTACAGCGGACTAGCCTCCCACGGTTCATAAATCGGGTTTTATGAGTAAACCTTAAAGTTAAATTAAATGTACAGCTATGTAAATGGTGACAGGTTATGTACCTGCAAAACCAATATTTTTCTTCACTATTATTCACATTCATGGGCTGCTATTGCAACGAAAGATATAAATAGGCTGACAGACATAGATGCATAACTATCTTGAATATAAACGTGGATGGAACCATGAATAAATAAACAGATAGACAGATTGGCAGACAGACAGATAAAGAGAAACACAATACGTCACTTCAAACCTATCCCAGAGAATTAATAGTCAGTAATAGAATATTATGATCAAAGGATTAATATAGAGCAATAATATATCATCAGCATCAATAATATATTATCAGTATCAATAATATACATGTATCATCAGTATCAATAATATGCCTGTTCATTCTTATTCTTTACAATTCGGGTGAAAATAGGTCGATACCGAAAGGATTATATACAAATGAGATGAAATTCTGCTTTGTGTTACTATTTTTGCTCTTTATGTGACCTAAAATGATGAATATTGTTGCCTGGATAGGACCCAGGCGATTCTCCCATTGGACCTTCGGACATCAAAGTAAACCACTTGATTTTGTACTAATTCTTGGCGGTAAATTGTATTTCTTGTATTTAATGCGTAATAATAACACATACAAGTATTTTTAAAGCATTACGATCTAGGTCATGTGATTAATTGCCAAAAGAATCAAGGCCTTGATCGCAGCAAAAGGTGGAGCTACACATTATTGAATGTTTTTTTCAAGAATAAACTACTTTCAGGTCATTTTGATTGTTAGTTTCGTTATATCGAATGCTTGAATGTAAAAGTTTATCAGTTTTCGACAAAGTGAAGAAACTTTTGGTACGCAGCTGTATGTAATTGTCTGTTTCTCATTAAAATATTACTCTGACGACAATCGACCGACATCTGGTCATGCAACCAAAATTCGTGTTCATTTCATCATTTATATTATATTTCATCATTTATGTAGTATAACTGCCTATATTGTTATCAGTCATGGTATACTAATATGATAACTTTAACTGTGCAGGAATGCCTATGCCATGATTTACTCTCCGTTTTTTAAGTGTCTGAAATGAGACACATAAGAGATCTTTGTATCAATTAAGTGTAATTTTCTAGTTTCACTCACAAGCAGTACATACTAGAACCTCAATGTGATGGACAAAACGCAGAGCAGATGAAAAAGGCACAAATTAATGTCAACAACTTATACTAAGTGTTTTAAACAGTCCAACACATCTCTCACAATAGTGTACTGAACATATGTAGCCTTGTGTAAGATTTAACTCCGTCCGACACTTTTAATATAATCGCTTCATTGTCTCTGTTGCAAGTCAAAGCAACTAAAAATGATCGTCTTTATTGCATTTACGTACAGCGAAAAAGCAAACTTATTTATTGATGCCGTTATACATATCTGTCACACTAAAAACTATTGAAGTTAAACATTTCTCCCTTAACAAAACACTAATAATTTTGTATCTAAATGAGCTGCAGTAAGGACTTAATTAAAGTAAACGGGGTATACATACCGACAGCTACGCGCTTCGAAACTCGACAACGGAAATCTGCAGTCTCAGAACGAGGTTGTTTCCTCTTAAACCAACGTCTTTTAGTGGGATGTCTTCTGAAAATTCACCCAACCAACAACTAGTATTCACCTCGTAACACTATATCACCTCAAGGACATGGTATGTTTTATGACCAAGAAAAGAAAATGTCGTGACAGCAAATAATAAAGTTATCAGATTCTATGATTCGTCAATCACATCCATTGCTGTCACAAGATGTAGATGTTTGGCTGACGATGTAATGGATCATTTTGTCATACAGCACACCTTAATCTTTTCCGTAAAAGACTCCTTGTCTTCATACGCTCCGGGTTAATAACCTCATTATAATAACGATTATTGCACCTCTGTGAATGAAGGGTTCTCATATCTAGTTAATTAACTCAAAGCACAGAGGCAACGGCATTGATCTGTTTATAGCATCTCGCTGATTTCAAGCACCAAAAGTTAAACAAATATAATTCTTTTCATTCTTTCAAAAACTGAGCATTGATTAAAAAAGACAACATCAAAGAAACGTTGTTTCCTTGGACAAGGAACTTAATCCACAGTGTCTCAGTCCACCCAGCTGTAAAATTGGGTACCTGGTCGGAAAGCAATGGCAATGTGAATGTTAACCTGATAGCGCCTAACTGGCAGCTCGGGTTGTATACTCCCCTGGGAGTTGACGAATATTGTGGATGGTAAATTGTTCCAATGACTGGGGTAATAATTCGTAGCGTCTTGAGCATGTAAAAGTACATGAATATGTGGGCATGATAAGTACTCATTACTATTATGACAACAAAAGCGATTTTGGAAAAGACAGATCGTTGCCTGCTATGCTCTTCGTTAAATAACCCTCTTTAGCTAGTTATAACAGTTGTATTCAGTTCATAATAAGATTCAAAAGTTGAATATATGAACATTGAGTGTTGATTTCACTTAAACAAATTGAACGTGTACGTTATCTCTCTTTTCGAAAAGGTATTTTGTCATTTTCAATGTTTAAGGCGTACCTTGTATCAACCAGAAATAGATCACTGTGCTGGCGTAGAACTATGATAAAGATGCACGTGCTCTCGAACGCTAAACTAGGTCTGGTGCTATCTGGGTAACATAAATAACATAAACTGTTCATCATACGTGTATGCCAAATTTTAAATAACGCCGTATTCCCTTAGTTCCGGCTGATGCAGACAATGGTAGTTTCGCATTTTAAATAGCCAGCCTCATTCCGAACCTTACTCTGGGGGCTTACCGAAGAATGTTCCGTTGATTTACTAAAGTTTTCCAAATGCATTTATTTACAAGTGTAACATTTCCCAAGGTTTACGAATATTTCAAGATTCTGTCAGAATGTTCAGAATGCATTTTTTCTATTTTATGATGTGAGGATTCCAAAATAAATGGTCATTAATCAAAATTATAGGCACATACCTCTTCCATAATGGCCATGTAACTACACAGACACGTTTTGTGCAAACAGGCAGACAGACGTTATTCAGCATAAAGGCCTTCAGGCCAGAAGTACACATTTAAAGAATTATACATATATATACATATGAAGTCATAGTAACATTTATAATTTGAGTATAATTTTACAAGTACATGTATAGCAGTTGCATTTAAAGTGGTGATGTTATTTGAATTCAGTATCCGTATAAACTGACTGTAGAAATAATCTTCATTTACAATTTCAGAAAGAATTGTTTGCGTAACTGTTCGAACTTGGGACATTTGAATAATACATGGTATTCGTCTTTTGTTTCTTGTTTCAATTTAGACATTTATTATTTCGAGCGTCTTACTAAATTTACATTGAAATTATGCAGACATATTCTAAATTTACAGAATGCTCTTATAAGAGATTTGTCATTAATACAGTAATGTACAATATAATCCAATATTTAATAACTCTGACCTGGCACAATACAAACATGCTATAAATCCCAATTTCACCCATAATTGCTTTATTTGATGCATATTTACCAATTCCAAGGAATCGTTTAAGATAGCTTCTCTGAATGTTATCATTAACAGCTTTAAACTGTGTACTCCAAACTTCAGATGCACATAGCAACACAGGTGCTATCTTTCCATCAAATAAACCACAAGATATCTTCAAAGATATATGATTATTCTTTCGAAAAATAAAATTATAAATCGGTATGACAGCCTTAGAGGCTTGCCTGGCAATAGTCTTACATGCCATGGACTAGTTTAAACGAGAGAAGAACATACTTCCTAAATATGTATAATAACTAACTACATCTATTACACTGTCTCGAAATAACCAAACTTCAATTTTCTTAACAATACTACCATGCTAAAAAATACAAGCTTTGTTTTGTCTAGATTTACATCAAGATCCCATACTAGACAAACGTTCTCCAGGTTATGTATTAGTCTTTGTAGTCCTACGACTCTACTTGAAAACATCATCTGCAAATAATAACAACATTAAGTCTCTTGTGGACTGTGTTGCAAAGATTCCTTTTTCACACTGAGTATAAGTATAAGACACTAAGTTATCAATGAAAAAGGTAAATAATACAGGACTGAGGACACATCCTTGACGAACACCAGCTGACTTCGTGAAGCAGCTTGTTTTACATTAACCAACTTTTATACAAGTCTTAACATCGGAATACATTTAACGGAGGATATTGAACATCTTGCTATGACAACCCTTTCAGTGGAGCAAGTACAGTAACTGTTTCCTATTAACAAAATTAAAAAGCCTTTTTAAACTCAATGAATACAGAGTAGAATCTACCTTTTTTCCTACGTAAATATTTACTGGAATTGAAAAGTAAATATATTATCAACCGTTGAATATTATGGTCGAAATTCAGATTGCTCTTCAGATAATAAGTCTTTTATATCTATCCAAAATCTTAACCTGCGTTCCAGAATCGTTGTAAACATTTTACCAATTACATTTAGTAACGAAGTCCCTCTATAATTATTTGGTTCGGATTTACACCCTGATTTGAACAATGGAGTAACCATTCCAATATTCCATGCTTCTGGAAAGACACCAGTATCAAATACCGTATTACATAGTATATATAAGAAAGGGAGAAAAACCGACCGTGCGTGTTTAATAACATCAATATCAATACCGTCTTCACTGGCTGCTTTACCACTCTTTCGTGAATTCATCGCATTTACAATCACATCTTCTGAAATAACATCTGATAATACATCAACAGAAAAAGGCATATCTGAGCAATTATCACATTTATGAGTTTCAACAAAGTTTCGTACAACATGGTCAAAGTCATACGAAAACTTCGAAAGATCAGGATTAATAAATGATTTAAAATATTCAAACCATATTTCTGCAGAACTAGATTTCTTACTACCAAGCAGGCCTTTAAGTTTTTTCCAAAATGCCTGACAATTATTTTCTAAAGATACACCATGAAGTTCTGCCGCCGCACTTCTATCATAAACACTCTTACTGTTAGCACAACATTTCTTGAAATCGTTTCTAGTTTTGATGTACATTTTACGATACTCATCTATACTGCCGGGCAACATAAACGATATCAAATGATTTCAGTTATTTTCCTTTACGTCTTTCTGTCAAAGCTGATCAAAAGGATGCTAGGATTTCAACGAGTGTA
>JAUELE010011115.1:0-16851 GCA_031471655.1 Diodora aspera
TTAGGAAGGATGGAGCCGATGTGCGTTCTCCTAGAATCTAGCAAGCATTATATCCCTGACATTTCCAAGACCGTGTCAAGTAAATACGGAAATCAGTCAGAACGCATACTAAAACATACGAGAGTGTGGACTTTGGACCCTCATTAGAACCCCATCCCCACTTCCACACACACAAACAGACACACTAAACCAAAATCCTGTATCCTCACGCGCATCATATGAAATTAATGTACTCATATTCAAATGAAAGAGGTATGATAATTATAATAGTTAAGTTTGAAGTTAAAATCTCAATTGCAGTGTTGGATATGTATTCGCCAATAAATGTTACAGTAAGGCTTCCTGATCATTTCTGTAAAACGCAAACATAATTTAATTCTAGATGTTTTTGTAATCGTCTTGCCCATATACATATAACATCTAAAGCTGGCATGTTTCAACACTTTTGATGAACATACCCTTGTTTCTTCCTCGATCATCTGCTTGGTTTCATCCATCTGATGACTGAGGGAGGACTTCTCCTTTGAGATTTGGCTGACGTTGTGCTCTGCTTCTTCAAGCTGCCTTGTCACTTCTGCATTCTCAGCGGATAGTTTGGCCTTCTGAGTCTGCAGCTCATTGATCTGCCGTTGGCCTTCATCAATCTTGGAGTTAAGTTCCGCCATCTGGCTTTCCATTTGCTTCGTCATTTTGGCCGAGGGACCCTGTGATAGAAAAGGTATTTTAGCGATCTGAAGCTTGAAGTTGGATCGTTGATTTGGGTTGAATTAAAGTTGAAACAAGAACGAAATATAATGCGGCTCCATTACCAAGATTGGTTCCTAGTGGGAGAGCTAAATTCAAGATCGATAAGAAAACTTGATTCAGCAGATTCATACGTGTTTACGAAATTGGTTCAGGGTCTCTGAGAGGGGTGTTGGTGTAGGGGATACGTCATTCCTGGGGACCCGAGGGCCAGAGAATAATTATACACATAATGACCTATGAAATAGGGAAGGGGTCAACAGGGCCAGAAAGAAACATTCCTCCCAGAAGTGGTTATTAAAGGTTTGTTCCTTCAGAACGATAGTATCCTACGACGTGCTGCCCCATGTGGACGGACAAACGCCGGACAAGCCATGCATGAATAATGTTTACGAGTCAGTAGCCTTAAAGGGACATGCTCAAAGATGCAGGTACGCCAATCTGTTCAAAGCTTGTCTTTCTATTCATCTTGTGATATAATACCGTGCTGTAATTTTTTCCGGTTTTTTTTTACGCAAAGATTTCACACTAATTGAAGCGATAAAGAAAGGAGATTTTCCGTTTTCGTCTAACGCTAAAAATAGATTTCGCATTGCATTTTGGGAGGCAAGCAAATAGGAAACTGGCTAAACCGATGACACGCAGTAACGATGACATGTGATTGCACATGTAAGTTTTAAAAGTGTCACCGCTGTACTGTATGATACACAGGTTTCATTGTCATAGTTATCGCCAAAATCTTTCACCGTTTTCGACAGGTTTGTCGCCTTTTTCGTCAAGTTTGGCGTGTCACTGTTTTGGCTATAACCCATAAAACGATGACGTCCCAAAAATGGGGAAAATTTAGAACTGAAGTCTCGAGTTCGCGTTAGTAAAGTTTTCGGCGAATAAAATGTAGTAAACGGTTCATTGTTTTCATTAGGCTTTCGCCGTTATTTACATGATATATCGTTGTTGAAATCGGATCGATTTGAACGTTTTTTAGTTTTTGTTTAGTATTGGAGATGCAAATGTGATCATGTCCCTTTATTGTGGAGCAATATGAACAGTTTTCGTTGAACAAAAATAACAATGGTTCACACTTTCTTCGCAGAACTAAACGATAAACGATAATAAGCCAATCGGTTTGCATGACTGCAGTTAAATTACTTACAGCGTTCTTCTTAGCATATTCCACCTGCGCATGAAGGTCGTCTATTTCACTCTTCAGCTGTTGTTTCTCTTTCTCACCCCTGTGTATATATTACACACATGTCAGCATAATAAATGGCACATACTAAATTATGAATACAAAGGGAACCAGCTATATGTATTTAGAGTCATGTGCTTATCCAGTACGTTTAAACAAAATCCCATTGAAGATAAATCTTCGACAGAGAGAGATACAAAGTAATTGGAAAATCAACAAATAGAATGACGATTAAACGCATTGGTAACTTGTGGTGAATTGACTAGAAATCATATGCGGCCTTGAAATATGAATATATACGACATGTTTTGCGTTCGTAAAAGGTTGCGCTTTGTTTCAAATGTTCAGGTGATGATTTATAATACTGACTTGTTTTTGATCTTCTGGAGCTGTTCTATCTGATCGCCGAGTTCGTTGGTGGTGTCGGCTTGTTTCTTGCGAAGCGCTGCTACTTGTGAGTCATTCTGGAGAGCTTGTTCCTCCAGCTCCCGTCTCAACTTCTGGATCTCCTGCTCTCGCTTCCGGTTCAGCTCCACCTACAGTCATACAGATCGTTTAAGAACATTGCAGCTGCATGCTGCTCACTTGCTAGCTACATGGTCGTACCAAAGCAACACCTAACTTAGCTTACCACCATGAACTATTATTCACTGACATGAAAAGCATTCTGCTAATTTTCTCATGTTGTTTATTGATTAGGTGCTATTTCCGGTCTGTTTTATAGTTGTGTTAATTACGAAGTGTCGAGGAGTAATGACCTGAGATGCGGTGGCGCCACCAGCCTCGTCCAGACGTTCGGACAGCTCGTCCAGTTCCCGGGAAACCTCCGTTCTCTGTTTCTCCACTTTACTCCTGGAAGCCCTCTCAGCCTCCAGCTCCTCCTCAAGCTCCTCGATTCGGGCCTGACAAAACCAATTAGTACAGGTCAACTAAGTCAACTAGGAAGAGCATTCAAACTGAAAATAAACTGCTTGCATATTTAGTCAGTTTTCTGAGAGTTATAATGACATTTACGGGAATAGGTACAATGAGAATAAGGGACCACAATCATAGGTTTTAGCTGTAAAAACCATGTAGATATATGTATACAAACCTGCAGTTCTTTTATTTTCCTCTGCAGTTGGGCAACACGACTCTGTTCATCCTCAAGCTGTGAACTGAGACCACCAGCATCCTTCTCTTTCCTTCAAACCGAAATGCACACGTGAAGTTAGAAAATACTTATAGTCAGTCATTATCGAGATAAGCAGGTTACCTGACCCAGTGGCGGATCCATGGGGTCCGAATCCCCCCTTAAAATCAAATTCGGAAAATTGCATAGTAAAGAGTCCTCGAATCTCGGATGGGACTGAAATTTTGCATGTTGGACGCCCGCCCCCTTTTCAAGTCGGACCCTCCATTCCAAAATCCTGGATCTATCCCTGTAACCAAGTGCACTATAAACTTTTCTTCAGGAATGAATATTCCACGTGAGAGCGGAAGCCCTTCAATAGTCTGGCACTACATGTAGGATCATTATAACCAAGATCATAATTTTGTTTTTGAGGATAATTAGTGTTTGCATCAAATTATGTCGTCAAAGACCCATTCCGACTTAATTTTGAAACATTACTGAAAGGCTCCCTGAGCCTGCATTACGACTTAAACCTGTTTCAGGACAGACGAGCTTACTTATTCAATGCTTCTTCCATTTCACGCTTCGCCCGTTCCAGTTCCTCCACTGTCTCCTGAGTCATCTTGAGGTCCTGCTCCACCTTCCTCTTGGCCTTCTCAACATCTCCTCTCACCTTCTTCTCCCTCTGAAGGTTATCCTCAAGCTCGTCCAGGGTACCCTCCAGTTTATTTTTCAGTTTGTTTAGATGGTTGACCTTGTCCTCCTCGGCCTGTAAGGCAGCTGCGGTCTTTTGTAGGTCCTCTTCACCGTCCTTCTTGTTTTTGCCCAGTTTCGATATCATATCATCTTGTTTTGCCATTTCATCTTGTAAAGTTCTAATCTGGTTTTCTTTTGTCTTTGCATCTTGTTCAGCCTGCGGAATTAAACAGCTATAATTAAAACTTCGTCAAACTCAGTGGTTTCTTTCATGCATAAAATTAGGTACATAATAAACTAATGCACAACAGATATAGCATGTTTGTCGGGTGTACAGCCTCTTGAATATTTCAATTTCTTTTAGGATTCATGGGCGACAACAAAATAAAAACGAATTCCGAACTTTCAGACAGAATCTTGCCAATATTCCTTAACCCTCGGAAACGTTTCACTTGCTAATGAATGCATTTGGCTGATATTCGTGAAAGCATTTAAAAAAAAACCCTCAGAGAAAGATTCGGAATGAGGCTGGATATTTGAAAGTACAAAATACATCCGTCTGCATCTACCGGGATTACGGGAATACAGCTTTATGTAATTGGACACCCAGCCTATTTATTTTACACAAATAGTACCAGTCCTTTTTTTGCATTCGGGAACAAGTATCCAACATAAAGAGCGTAGATCAGACATTGTGTCTATTTTTAAAACATTAATCAAACATTAAGTAACTAAATGCTTCCGCCTATTTACCTTATCTAGGGCACTTTCAAGATCACTATTAGCTTTCTTAAGATCTTTGTTATTATTTTCCAGCTTCTGCCGCATCTCTGTTACTTCGGCGTTGGCATCCTCCTCGTCCAGAATACGTTCTTCTAACTCCTTCATTTGGGCAGCATTAGCTTCTTTGTCTTTAAGCAACTGCTCAACCCTCTCTTCTATATCGTCTATAGTGTCTTGCTGGGTTTGAACTTGCAGGAATAGATTATTCTTGGCTTCCATTATGGTCACACTCTGTTCTTGCAGTTCTTTGGCTCTGGAGGTTATCTTTTCAAGTTCTTCTTTGGTCTTTGCCAGTTCTTCCTCCTTCTTCTTCATCTCATCCTCCGCAGCAGCAATGCTCAGGAGAGGCTTGACCTTGGTGTAGAATCTCCACCACAGCCAGTTCCTCATGGCCAACCACTTGCGGATGTTCTTCTGGATCAGCTCTAGGGCAGCTCTGGAGAGAACATAAGTTTCCTCAATTGCGTATTCAATAGTAAGCATTTTATAGATTTCATACAACTGCCATCCAATATGGCTTTATGATAATAATGTACTAGCATGGATATTGTGGTAAAGTGTTCAGATAACTGTATCTTACCTCTGATCATTAAGTTTTTGCAAGTATTTTCTCTTCAGGTATCCACGTATGTGAGCTTGGAACAGTGCAACGATGGTTGACAGGCGGTCATCGCGAAGCTCTTCTAGGTAACCGAGGACTCCAGCCTTGAAGAACACTTTGGTGTTACCAAGACGGTACTCATCTTTTCCCATCTCAAGAGCTTCAAGGATCTTGCCTGAGACAACCTTACCCTCAACAAAGCCTTCAGGTATAGCATTAGGAGCCAAGATGGAGTATCTGAAAGTATTCAAAAAGTAAAAAGGTAATATTAAAATATGTTCAATAAAATGTTTACTATTTCTTGAAATGAATTTCTGCAAGAACAATACGTATTAGTTACCTTTGTTTGAACTCGGAATACACCACTCTGCTGGGGAAACCCTTCCTGCAGATACGGATACCCTCGAGTACACCGTTACACTGAAGCTGGTGGAGCACAAGACCGGCATCAATCAGACCTGAAAACATGAGCGAAATACAGTCATTAAACGAACATTTGTGTTCACGTAAATATTATTTGCGCCAGTTTTGAGATTTTTATTTTTCAACGTTCCTTACCTTTCAAATTATGTGACTCACACGAGGAGAGAAACGGTTTCCGCATTTTGTGTCATAGTTTTATCAATTTAACTATTGTTTCATTATCGTAGAAGTTGATACAGATAAACATAAAGAATGATATTGACAAGCATGAAAACGAATGCCGTAACGTGAGCATCAAGTTGTATGTGAAACGATATGGGTTTAACAACTAACATGATCTTAACTCTATCATCTGCCTCAAAATGTGTTACCTGGTGTCTTGACCTCGTTGGGGATGATACAACGCACAAAGTGAGGATGTGTAGTGTACAGATTCTTCATCAACTTGTTCAGAGATTCCTGAAAGAGATAACATTGACCCCAACTATTTTAATGATGTTGAAGGACACATTTTACACGGTACCTCACATAATCATACATCCCCGAATGGAACAACTCAACATAAGTAATCTAATTAAAAATACTTTATCTCTTGAATGAAGCATGCTTCTGATCAAATTAGCAATCAAATTAATTAAATACCCTGTGTGTAGCTGAAATTGTCTGGAAGGCTGAGCTCTTCTTCTTTTTCTTTCCACCACCACCACCTTCAGCTGAAAACCACAAAAGTAAAGCAGATTAAATTACATGTTTGGAATTATTGACTTATTGTTCTTACTTAATACAGCATTCTAATATTTACCATACAAAGCTAATTCATCAGTGTATACTAATAAGATGCTCAGTTGTTTGTGCTTTTGAAATACTCGGGTTCGAATTCCGCCAGAGGAAACCCAGCGTCTTTTCTGCAGTAGCCAGTCTTGCTATGATCTGATGCACTGTCTGATCAAGACATCACCCTGGGTTCGTCAGTACCAGTCGTAGATCGCAGGTTTCATAGCGTCGGGTTAACCAACTCTCGACTGGTGATGTGAGCTTTCCTCGGTATTGAAATCACCAGTGCAGGGAAGGGAATGTAAATGCCCCCTCCAGAAGGAAAAAAAGTACAACAATGTATGAACTGACAAGGATAAGGTCAGGGCCTTGTCAGGAATAAACAAAAATCTTCATAACGTTTTAAGTGAATGGTAGATGAACCAAGGGGCAACTAGTACCTTCTGGAGGAGGAGCAAACAGAGCCTGGACCAGGTGTTCCTTAGACTGCGTCAACAAGGACACAATTGTCTCGTTGACTGGATCCTTGTTCTTCTCCAGCCATCCACCGATGTTGTAAGGAACAGTTCCAGCGTAGTGCTTGAGAGCAAAGTCTCCATGTTGACCTCCTTTCATAGACTTGGCTGGCTTCAAGAAGTTGGGAGATTTGCCCATGTGGTTCTCAGTGAGCTTGTCCTTGAAGGTCTTGTCAGAGGCCTTGGGGAACATGCACTCTTCCTCCAGAATGGATAGGATTCCCAGGGGCTGACAATTACAGAAACATTTAAACGATATTATGTTGGGCAAATAATCTGAACCTTTTAGTTACAAAAAATGTGTACTTTATTGACATTAATGTTACAATGCCATGTTTAAACTTTCTAAAAGTTCAAATGGTATTGGCGATAATCATTAGTTAAGAAATAAGATGTAACGATTGGCGGGATGAAATTATTGGTACCAATAATACCTCGTCTCTTTCAAAGTGATTTTAATACATATTCTACCTTCTCGATCAGTTCAATGCAGGCCTGGAGATCCATGCCGAAATCGATGAAGGTCCACTCAATTCCTTCCTTCTTGTATTCTTCCTGCTCCAGCACAAACATGTGGTGATTGAAGAACTGCTGTAGACGCTCGTTGGTGTAGTTAATACACAGCTGCTCAAAACTGTTGAACTGAAAAAACAAATGAAGCATAAATAGTATCGTCCTAAATAATTTGTGTCGGCGAAACAGCCTTCAGGAAACACGCTAGAACCAAATGAAAGCTGTCGACCTCATAATACCTCAAAGATTTCAAATCCAGCGATGTCCAGCACACCAATGAAGAACTGTCGTGGTTTCATGGTGTCCAAACTATGGTTGACTCTCTTCACCAGCCAGTTGAAGACTCTGTCAAATAAGGATTTGGCCATGGCTCCCACAGAATAGACAACCTGCCGTTACAAACAGTATGCAATCAACGATTTGTTCATTTCAAGTGCAGATACATAAAAACGGAAACATTTGCCCATGAACAACCTCATCAACACAAATCATGCATCAGTTATCCTGTAAATAGCATCTCAATACTTAGGTTCTGATATACAATTCCACTGAAGATGTACGCATTCTAGAATGTTAATCCCCAAGCCTGGTGTATGCATATTTCTTAACAAGTACCATCACTACCAGCTGGTGTCCGCCACATAGTCCAGCAACATATCATTTACGCAGTGTTTTCAATGTGTACAAACGTAAAATAGTGTTTCGTGCAAGTTGGATATCGGAAACACTAATAAAGAGATAATCAAAAGTCCCCCTCCAAGATCTACAGATATTTTTTAGAAATCTCTTGTTTGCTCTTCGACTTCATCAACTGATCTGGTGATGTTTTGGTATTACACTTAAAATACTCACTTGTTCTTTTGTACGACCTTGAATAACATAATCCATGGCAACTTTAATCTTAGGTTTACAGAGCGCTTTGAGAAAGTCGCCACAGTTGACTCCCAGAAGGAAGGAAACCTTCTCAGCCTCAGCTGTTCCCTCAGGCTCAGCCTGTTCTCCCTTCTGCTTGAACTGCATCTCACCCATGTGTAGGATGGAACCTGTGCACTTGTAGGCGCTTGTCTTCTCATCCTCAGTGAAACCAAGGACGTCAAACGCAGCCTATTTGTTACAAGATACAAACTATGATTTGTTCAGAAAAGTTCTGCGAAGCAAACAGAGAGGTTAAACGTAAAATGAGTTAAAGTAATTGAAGTATTGAAGTTCTGGTTTGCTGGACATTCAAATTGAAATAAATAAAAAAAAATTTAATCTTTTAAACTGTGTACGGTGCATTATACAGAAAAAATATTTAATGGTAAATAGTCATCTCTCCCTTGGTGATCACATTACACAACTGACAGGGAAATGTAGAGAGTACGCTGTTTCAGCGTCCAGAGCAAGCATTAAACAACAAGAACTCACTTTTTTTTCAATGAAATTATTTTGAGTTACGGACCAACAAAATCTTTAAAATCTCGCCACATCATCCAATAGTCAGTTAGCTATGCCCTGTATAACCTCAATTCTTTCCTTTATTAGTACACCTCACATAAAAGGAAGCTGGTGTTGTTAAATTAATCTAAGAAATGCCAACAATTACATGAGTTGTCTTCATCTCCTCAACGTCGTCGATGCCGTTCACTGTGAGTACGCCCTGGTTGATGAACGAGTAAAGACCCGGGTCATTCGCTGCCAGAATCTTTTCTGGGGAAAAAAACCCAGTTGGAATGTTTAACATATATTTATTTTTATTGTTATTTGTTTTTTACCAAATTTGTTCTAAGTCACCCGCGCGTTATTATATTTATATTGATTTAAACAAATATCCTACGATTGTATAATTACATCAAGCTGTTAAAGCCATCCGAACGTGTGTGATGGTATAGCTGAAGAAGTTATGGCAGACAGCGTTTGGCAGTTGTACCTACCCACAACCCCCGGAACAGCATTGGACAACATCTGGTAGAATATATGGTAGTTCCTTTCAACAGACTGTTGGAATGTCACGCGAGACTTCTCTAGTAGGTCTGAAACATATTTACTTATCAATTTATATATTTATATATATTTTAATATTTGTTATATAACTTGTGAGACAAATGACATTGTTTTAAAGAAATTATTATGGTCAATTATTAGATAAGATGAGAATGGTCACCAGGAAATGTACGGTTCAAATGTTCTCAGATTTTACCACGCATAGTGAAAATCAATAAATCTTATTGTAAGCATGTATACAAAAGGGAATTAAACGTGCATCTCAAACTTACATGTTTCTATATCAGCACCTGCTATTTTTCCCGAACTGCCAAAATGAATACGTACGAATTTGCCCTGCAAGATATAAAGAGAGCGTTAGAGAAATTCAGTAACTGCAAAGTGGCGAAAATAATATCAAACATTTACAAAATAAACCTAATTAATACCTTACAGTTACCACTTTGCCATAATTTAATCATAAATCTGCATTCATTGGTACTTACGAATCTGGAGGAGTTGTTGTTACGGGATGTCTTGGCGTTACCGTAGGCTTCAAGAACAGGGTTAGCCTGGACAATCTGGTCCTCCAGAGATCCCTACAATGAAGAACCAGTTAAAGTGAGACTATGATGCACAATATAGCTTTGGACCAATGGCGTCACCACGATTGATGTCACCCAGCCAGCTAACTCATAGCGTCAAACACTACCCCCATCCCTGCACCTATTTACGTATCAGACCGTACAGAATGCCCTACCAGTAACGTCGCTGTTTCGGACCATTGGACAACGGTTTTACGGAGTGTGTTAGACAAGGCCTTTTTCACCAAGATATTAGGAAGAGACCACCGGATTTTTATGGGGACAGCTGGGAGATGTTTCTCTTGCAAAATTTTATATAAATGCGGAATAACTATTTATTTTTTAATTATTTTTTTTTTATCCAGGGTACATTTTGATTACAGTATTATAAAATTTCGTCAAAAGGGGGATTAAGGTTTATTGAAGTGTTTGTGCCTGAAGGGCCTACCCTAAAACATAATTCATTATACATTTCACAATTATAAACTGGAAAATATAAGAAGTATGTATCTGTGCAATCTCTTGACTCGTGCAGGCTATTCATTTTCTCCAAATCTTCTAACTCCTTCACCCTAAAATCATATTGTTTAGTTTGCATCAGTTTGGTCAAGTTTCATTTCAAGTGTCCAACTTCAGACCAAATACATTTCAGACCAACTTACAGACGAAGCATAGTCATCTATTTGGTTGAGCTTCGGAATACAGCCAATACACACATCTTAACTGAAAAAGAAAATCTTTTGACGAGTGCCCTGAAATCTGCTTTTGCATCGCTTGTAAAGGAGCGTAACTGAAGCCTGGAGATACATTATCGAGGACAACAGAACACATGGAAGTAAAGGTCCTCAAAGGGTGAACAGAACATGAAGATATCTGTAAATACATTAATACCTTCTTCTCATCCGTCTCATCTTTGTCCTTGCTGACAGCAGCCACGAGAGCAAAGTAAGCGATCACCTTCTTCGTATTCTCTGTCTTTCCGGCACCGGACTCTCCACTGAATACAACGGGAACCATATGTTAAATAGGAATTAATTAAGTTGACGGTATTTACGGGAAGGGTCTGATAGTCATCAAGCCCATTAGTCCAACATCCTCTAACCCTAACCATAACCATATATGTTATTATTGCCCTAACTACAAACTAAACTATAACCCAACTATAACCCTACCTGAACTGAACCTTGCGGCTACTAGTACACTGTATTGTCGGACTAATGTGCTGTCGGACTCATGTGCCCGCATTTGTCAGTATTATAAAGTTTTGAAATCGTGTATGTTGGCGCAAACTGCCCAAATTTTGTATTTAGCTGTATTACCACACTAGACTTTTGTCAAGACCCTAAGGATGTACAGTTCCTTAACTATATTTTGAATCAAAGGCAGGTTATTATTCCTTGGACCATATTGCCATTCTTATATCATATAATTAGCTGTGCCTGAAGGGGGGGCAGCAGAGATGGCTATGTTGGAGTGAGATGTTGAGTTTTCTATGCCCTGACTCAGGGTGTTGAAAAAAGTCTAATACCACACTTGAAAAATAATTTCTCTGTATTTGTATATTGATTTGTGTCTTATGTTCAAATCTGCACTAAATGACGGAAGCTGGTGGTATAGGTAAATATAATTGGAAACTGAAATACAGTGTTACTTCAATACATCACCATGTGCTGTTCACGGATGATTAGATTATGTACTGGTGACCATACGGACTGTATACCGAAGCCTTACCGCCAGTGTTACTTGGATTATGTACTGATGACCATACGGACTGTATACCGAAGCCTTACCGCCAGTTTTACTTGTTTATTTACAGCATCCAATATACGTTTTAGTAATTAATAAAAAGAAGTTAACTATGGATGTAAAATACTCACGTAATTAGCATGGATTGGTTTTCTCTGTCTGTAACATACAATGACTGTTACATGTATTTGTAAACCGTATACATTATATAACACGTACATTATCTCATAAATAAAAGTCATTACCATGTTAAATAATAATAATAATAATAAAACATTAAACGAAATAGCAAAATATAACTAAATTTACACTGGAAACTTTGTTTTGGTATATCAGCAACAGAAGAACAGTTTCAGAGTTATCGTTCCTGCAACGTCTTCATGCATTCGGAAACTTGCATATTCTTTTCTCTGCCATATTTTAAAATAATGTTTTACCAAGTGTAGTATTTTACTTAGTACTGTGACGATATCAAACTAAATTTATGAAATATTTTATTTTTTAAGAGATGGATAATATTACATATTATTAAACATGCTGATAGATAAACTCATACCTTGAATTATAGAGCATTTGTCTTCTCTAGAGATAGATAACACCACACCTACCTTGCACCATAAACTGGTAGGCGTTGTCAGCAATAGAGAACAAGTGAGGGGGCATCTCGGTCTTCCTCTTGCCTCTGTACTTGTCTACTATGGACTGTGTATAGATGGGCAGTCGACGGTAGGGGTTAATGGCCACACAAAACAACCCAGAATAAGTCTGAAATTTATGTTTGTAGCTGATTTATCCACGTGTCCACAAATGTCAGTTGGTCTTAAATGTTAATGACAAGTAAGGAATGTTTCCATGCTCATTAGAGTTTGATTGACATAAAAGTTCATCTGGAATGAAAGACATAAGACAAGAACTTTCACTTATTGTAGATATCTTGATTTTAGAGAGAGAAGCTAATTTAGATCGTTCATGAGCGTAAATTCTTTTATACTTGAACCATCTAAATATTTCCTCGGTAAAAATGTAGGTAGCAGGTTTTGACAAATATATTCAGTGATATATACCATCGAATGTTTTTCCTTGGTGCCTTTTCAGAGTTGTCTTGTTGCACCATTATTAGTTGTTTTGCTTCAATATTCAATCTGAGATCACCGTCTGTCTTAACACACTAAACATGCACGTGTATTAACTCGGAAAACTTACATAGATGAGGCCTGATGTGTACCTAGATTTCAGATTGTACAGCACGCTGGCTTCATTAAGATACGTCATGTTGGCTATATCCTCCAACTTCTCGAACTTTGGAGGGTTCATCGAATGGATGTCATCCTTCTTGAATTGCTTGGTCTGCAAATATTTGAAACAATGAGTGACTAAAGTTTCAGGCATTAATTATGTTATAAAACATTATAATCTTATTACTATCTTATGACAAATATAAGCAAGTGAGTTATTTTGGATTTAACCTGGCATTTGCAATCTTTCAGCAATATTATCATAGTTTCACGTTCACGTGTGTCAGAGTTGTATCTCAGGGTTGAAAGGGTTCTTGGGTCCACATGTACTATTCCGCACCTGACACATAATAATCATCCAGTTTTTATACATATCCATCTGCGTCAACCAAGATACGCCGAACCTTACCTCATTTGTGTTGAGGATCTTGACAGTAAGCGAATCCCCTGAGGTCTCCTGAATCTCAGCTGCCCGGAACCCCTCACTCTCGTCCGGAACCCAGCAAGCCTTCTTGGCGTCAAATGTCCCCGTCTGCTCCTTCATGAGCTTCTTTCGGTCCACTGCTAGGTATTCCATATCTGGGTCTTTAGGGTCGTAAGACGCCATTGTGGCAGAGGCCAGATATCAGGCAGTCCGAAACAGAAGGCTTTGTGGTCTCTGCAAACATCATGTTCATGTACGTTGCATGTGGTTTAGATTCGTATTTAATCACATATGTTACTGTATTTACTGTGTTTTGCAGTCTCTGCTCGATGTTTGCTCCAAAATTGAGTTAATACGAAACACATTATCAGTTAAGTAGGCTGCATGTTCTGCCAAATTATTGTGACATTCCACCAGTAAATGATAAAATACAACATATTTTCAAGACCTTGTACGCAACGGTAAGATATGAAACCGTTTTTTTCCAATTATCTCAAAACCTTTAAACCAGATACATGGGTCTGATAGGAATGCGACGATATGTAGATTTATATGCATGCTTTGAAGTCTGTGGTTGTGGTGAGATCTCTATAAGTGGTTTGTATCTTATTCAAAGTTCGTAATCTCACTTCGAAGCAAAAGTAAAGGTACTTTCAAAACGATATTGCTCTACCATGGTAATTTCTAAAATAAGTGCTTCAGTTTGTTATATGTGGCATGGTGTGATTCCTAAAAACTGCAAATTTAGCAGTACAACGAAACTGAGCTGTTTGGCGAATGCAAAATCTATTTTCGTATTGCACGGCCACAATGGAAGTAGTGTTTACCACGTCACATAGATACCGTAAACTTGCATCGGTCTACAAGTAATATAATATAGTAGAAACCTGGAACAGTTATTATAAAAATGCCAAAACTCTCTTAAAATTGAACGACGCGTTTGCAAATTACTCTTGGTTAAAGGTTAAATTACGGCCTTACTCAAAATCTTCATAATATATCTTTTAGCTTGAACTGAAAAACTATTTTAGTCCATTTTAATTTTAGGAAGCCACTCGCCCAAAGCGTGTATTGATGTCCCATGGTGCAATGGACGCTTGGATAATATATTCATACGTCAAGACTAAAAGTCCTCACATGGTAGTTTGAAACACTCTAGTTTGCAAGTATGAGACAAACTCCAGGTTGACAGGCATTAACTATATTGTCATCATTATTACTGTATTAATTTCATGTATATAGCTAGACTGCATTTGATACACTGGAAACCTATAACTTTTTCCTTTTTTGTTCAAAGTGGCATACAGAAGCTGCAATTAACTGTTCACTTAAACGGTATTTAATATCTCATGAATTGAAACGATCACTTGGTCATCAGACTTTATAAGAAAACTGGAACTATGACATTGTTGACATCATTTGAAATGTATAATTTTGATAAAACTTGGTCACTGAATCAAAAGTGAACTGTTTCTGTCTGAAGTTACAGTCTGTAATATCCTGTATCCATGTTCTAAACTACATCACCATTTAGGCTGCCTAAAGAATATACTCATCGTTGTTTTTACAGTAATAAAAGTCAAACAATAACACCCATATAAAACTGTCAAGAAGCCTGAGTCAGTAAAAGAGTGTCTTACTGTACTTACATAAAGCTTGATGCCGGTATGAAGTTGTCAGTTGGCAATACCTGGGGACCAGTCATTATTCCCTATGTTAATTGTGTGAACGCTCTGTTTTTAATTTGTTAACTAAGGTTGAACATAGCACACGACAATACAATTATATCTGTAAGAGCTGTTTTCTTTGTCTAACAAGTATGTTTTATATATGTCTTAAAGTCCGTCCGTTTGCCCGTATGTAATAATGACTGGTCCCTCCCGTCGTTAACCGTCGTCCCCAGACCAGCATCTAACTTCAGCAATGCGCGGAACTCGCGCATACTCTGTTCCAATGTGCGCTAGTGTCAAATGCATCGTGTAACCATTCATTCCTCCTGTCAGCTGGGAACCGGTGTTCTGTTTGTCATACAGATGTTGTCATATTGAAGAGTCACACTGCCCTCTAATCTACTATATCTTCACTACTACTATTACTTCGAATTCTACTAATGCTAGTAATACTAGTGCTACTGCTCTTGCCGCTTCAGCTAGTACTGCTACTACAACTACTTCTACTTGGTAAACTGTACCTCTGAGCACCATTAGTGAGTGAACTACAGCTAATATTTAAAGATCCATGACATGTTAAATGCAATTATTCAAATGAGGAAAATACACGTTTCGTCGTTTAGAGGACATTTAAAGTATATGCTACAATAAATTTGGATTTTACAATGAAGAAAAAAAACCCACAGAAACTTGACTTGTTTCTTATCTATTTCATAGGACCCGTATTAATGACACGTGTTGAATGCACGCTTTAACTCAGAGCTCAGAGAGTTATCGCCCTCGGCTTATCTGAGGTGATTCGACAGCCGTCTTTGCAGGGAGGTAACACCTGCCACTTTGGACTACTTGCGATCCATAACAAGGCTGTCTCCATGACAACGATATAATGTTTGAAGAAAAATGATGCCAAATATATGCCAGAATTTGAAAATGACTTTCACCTGTATTGAAATCATTAAATGTTTGTGATAATTAACCCATTTTAACTGATAATATTTTATAAATATACATCATGTAGTAGAAGGTATTTTAATTGTTAGCTGGGGGACTTCAAGGCATAAGGCCTCAGAGCTTCATTCGCTAATTCATGTCCAAGATGTTAGTGGAACGTAGGGGAGTTAACTCGTGGGAAGTTCCGTATGGCTTGAAGTCGGGAGAAGCATTCCAAATTAGTAATAATGATAGGTCACATGTAGAGCACATATATCCATGGGTAATGCATGCTAAAAAGCGCTAAGAAGTAAGGCAGTCTATGTACACGGTAGAGTGAGAGATTATTAAAAAGTCAGTTACACCCTGTAAGCGAGAGTGAAGAAATGAGTCTTTAGATCCGATTTGAATTTGACATGTGATAACAGTCTCTAAAGCACTGGGGCAAGCTGTTCCAAGCTTTTGAAGCAACATAGTGCGATGTCCTGGTCTTTGGGACGACTAATAGATTTTTTATCCCGAGACAGCAGTGATCTTTCAGGAGCATACATGTATGAGCGAAGAATGTCAGGCAGATATGATGGTGATGGACCGGACAGACATTCATAGACCAAATAAAGGAGCTTGAAGGAAATTCTGTGATCTTACTTCTCTTAGTGGTGTAAATAATAAAGCCGAAGCACATACTGAGCTGTTTCGGGGTGAAAGTAAGAGTCGCCACTTGACGTCAAGTAAAATGAAAGATTAATGTCGAATGTATTTTGTCAAAAACATTGAATTTCACTTTCTAAAACAATATCAATCCGTATATAATGTTATGTTTGTCTCCGTCTGTGGCAACGGCGAGATGTTATGTATCTTTAACTTTATAGGGCCATGTCTTCAGATATAACGTGGTCAGACGTTTAGATCCAGATCGAGACAGAGGCAGCTAATAAAGGGGGATTA
>JAUELE010011226.1:0-16850 GCA_031471655.1 Diodora aspera
CGACAAGCATTGGGTTACTGAGGCCCTATTCTATCTAAGTGACACCACGTCACTCCCCGGAAGCCCCACGGGGTACGTTGTTTAGATAATTATGAGGGGCTTTCAGGTAGTAGCACATTACTGATAGGGCTCCAGAAACCCAATGCTTGTTGTACAAAGTCATTAAAATTTGGGATCTGTTGCTTTCACTTTTCTTTATAGCAGGCTCTTTTTTGAACTCCGTCAGTCTGCATCTTGCACACCTCGTGTTATGGCTGAAAGACTGCCCGTATAATATAGACATGTATAGAACTTCAATTTAACTAATTACTGTTACGCAGCTGGAGTCTGCTTCAATATGTTTTGAGATTATATCGACAGCCTTATGACAAATCAAACAAAGTATCCATACTAATATAAAACCACTTTAATAAAATACAACTACATATGTAACATTTCTATGAGACAATACAATATTGAGTGACACAAAGTTTTACACAATGTTATAAGAAAAGAAAAATCAACAAATGTATATCTACGAACCTAATATTTACAAATAAGGCACTGTCAAAACAGAAGACCAGCACTGGTATATTATGCATTATAGCTGTTAACATGGAACTTAGGCACTTGAACTAAATTAGATGCATAGACACGACTTCACATCACATTGTTTATTGAACATGAAGGATAAATACGTCGAACAAAGGTACGGATCTTTGATATGTAACAAATATAACTGACATGTTTTGTGTCAAAAAAAAGTGAGACCCATAAGTAAAACCACCTTTCAACAAAACTGCCCGATCAAAACTTGGCTAATTTGCAGAAAAGGATTTGGTATTCTTTTGATATTGAATGGTTTTCAATTTCATCCTTCGTAGATTAAGCACCGTTATATGAATACTGACTGTGTTTCTTGACTCTCGATACGGTTTTGTAAAAAGTGAACATTTTTCTTTGGCAATCACGTGAAAGGATTTTAAAAGTCTCAACTGCAAAAAGGGTGTATTTGGTAAATTCTACAGTTCTGTCTTTTATGTCAGCCAAATGTGCATTGCTGCATGAAGCTTTACAACATGATGACCAGAGAGATACAAAACAGTTTCTGTATTTTGCTTCAATACTGAGCTGCCTTCGTTGACAAGTGACCTTGTATATCAAGTCCATTGGCTCTTCAACAAACACAATTCTGGTAATTTTAACAGCTCTACAAGACACCATTGTTTTCTGCAAATGCTATTGCTAGTTACGACTATTTACACGATACCAAATACTGTCACAGGGTTGGAGATACTGAAAATGCAACATTTAAGTACACCACAACAATACTATACTGTTCTAGGTATGGCACTTCCTATATGTAGAATGTAGACAATTTTACTATAATGACAAGGAGTTTTTAACATTACTGAATGACGGGCTGAACAAATTGGAAACAACTACTTCTGTTTTAAATGTGGGCTCTTTTCTTTCTAAAACTCATTTTCTGCCAATTACACAATTCACGATTCCAATTTTACAAATTATATCACTGCCTAGAAAGTAGAAGAAATGTAGTATAATTTTTGAATGCCATAGATGTGACTGCTTGAAAAGTAACCTTTGTACAGTGTCCATGATTGTAGTCAACATGATTGTCTTGGGCACCATGGATGCCATCTTGTGTACATATTGGGCACATAATGCTAGTTGAATCTGTTGTCCACAATAATTAACAGAAAATGGTACAAAGCCAAAATGAAATTGTCAGATGCAGGGTTTTCACTATTAACTAATTGACAATAGAAATCATTGCCTACAATCGACTTTTGATTGGTTAGGTTTTTTCATCAGCAACTTCAAAACTTTGATTGTATTACTAACATCTGGATGTCCTCCTTGATCCTGGTCTAATCTCTTGTTTTGTAAATTTCATCTGTTGCTTTATTTAATAATGAAAACCATGTGAATCATCCTCGAAATCCAGTGCATAATATAATTATGATTCTGCCAATGGCTCCCTCAGATGCCCTGGTTTCACTCCTACGCTGAAAGATCGTCTCAAGGTCGGTGTTTTCACCAATCGGTAAGGCATCCACAGCAAAAGCTTGCGTCCAATCATGTGTTGCATCTCTCCTAACACTCGAGGAAGTAAACATTTACTTATCAAGAGTTACTTTCCCTGTTAGTTCCTAGAGCTGTTAATACAACATTTCATTGGTTGTCTATATTTACCAGATTTGGACATTTCATACACACAAAACGACTATTAGGAGTAAATCCAGGGCATCTGAGGAGCTGTTGGTGGAGTCGTATACCCTGGATTTCGAGGATGCATGTGGATGAAAAACATGTTCTGGACAGCATTGATTGGCACATTATCATGTCCGCAAGTATACTTGATGACCTGCAATAACTTCCTGTAATTTTGCTTTGTACTGGGGAACAAATAAACGCAAGTGTTGACCTTGTCGACACAAAATAACCCCTCAGTGGTAACTGCATGCTGTCCATCAGATGTGTCCGTAGAATGCACCAGAATTGATTAAAAGCAAATTGTATCAACAGCACAACAACACTACCACCTTCTACAGCAAAGCATGTTTTGTCTTCTGTTATTTGCCAAGGGAAGACTTCTCAACAGTTATTTGAATGAATGACTCTGGAGTAACGTGACTTTCGGTAATTTTCCAACCATATCGTCATGGTGGTTCCAAGGGGCTCCCATCTCCAGGCAACACGACAGCGACCCGGGCGGGATTCAAACTCGAAACCTTTTGATTGCGAGTCCAGTGCGGTAACCACTGCGCCAACAGTTATTTGAATTGAACAATAAAACAATTCCGACCAGTTGACTTGCAATGGCACTTGTTAAAACAAAAGAAAAATTTGTCACTAATGCAGGTTGCTTTTACTTGTGAACCCTGTAGCTGTGTCAGTTCAAAAGCAAAAAATATCAACATTAACAACAATTGCAAAGCAAGAAACGACAGCTGAAAGCTCTAGAATCCTTTGGAGCAAAAACTGGAAGATCACATGTTAAAGACTAGAAGCTTCACAAGCAACAACTGTACTTCACCTTTGACTGGCATATTTTAAATGATAAAACTGTAGCATAAACTGCCTAAAAATATGGCAAGAGAAAGCACAATTAAAACAAAATTTAAACTGGCTCAATGGAAGAGTTTGCTGAAATGATTCAGGAATACGATGCTGATAATCATATGAACACTTGAGCAGAGGTGGTTAGAGGAAGACCCAACTGTTTTTCTGGTTGTTTTCTCTCTGCAAAGAAATGTACAGCGTGTGAGAGTTGGATAACAACAAGCAATATACTCTATTTTAATGAATTTTATTATTAAATTATATGCCTCAATCTCTTGTGAGCTTTTTTCAGCTCTAGTGATGACAGGCTGTTCTGGAACGGCACAACAGTTCAAGTTTTAGGACATTTCAACACCTTTGATGTTCGAGATACACATTGAGCTAAAACAAGGCTTTTGTTAGTTGCGCTCTACAAGAGGGATTTGGGGTTTTACATGGTTTTCAGCAATCTTTCAGCCACAACACCACAGTCTCGCCAACATCACGTCGGTGTCGGGGCTCCTGTCTCTCCAGGCGGAAAGAGAGGTGCCTCGAACCAAAACCGTCAAGGCTGGCAGATTACTGGGCTGAAGCGCTAACCACTGTGCCATCCCGTGCTCTACAAGAAGCATGGGGTAGCCGGTACCCTACTCTTTTAAAGTGATGGAGGTGAAGACAACAGGCTGTGATTAGCACAAATCAAGTTACAGTTTAATAAACAGTTCTTTACATCAGTCTTTATATAAATTGTGTCTTCAGTGATAAATTATTGCATAGCTACTGGTTAAGCATGCAGTATTACAAAAGTTTGTAAGAACTCGAGCAGTGATGTAATGTGTATGCAATGGATGTGGCATTTTCATAAAAATGGGTGCAAGACAGTTTCATACAAATTACTTCATCACGCTTCATGATTGTTAGCTGCTTTCACCTTTCTTAATTTCATGATCCAGGCCTAAACACATTACTATTTTAGACAGACAAAATGTAACTCCTTCCTTACTTGTGAGTATGGTATGGCACTGACACTGAAGATTTGGTGGTAGTCTGCGCAGAAGTAGTCGCCATGGTTGTAGTTATTGGACGAGGCACGCCTGAGCAGATGTTTTTTGGGTAGATAGGACACTGAACAGATCCCTTATAGCCTGGAAGCTAAACACACCAACTCATGTGAAAATCAAGCCCAACGTTATGTAACAGCTTCATTAATTAAAGACACTTCACAGGTTTTAGCAGTCTTTCAGCAATATCATCAAACGATGACTGAACGAAGTCGACAATAGGCCGATTTAGGCAAGATTCAAACTACAAAGACGTCCTGCCATGGTTTTAGAACAGAAAGGCATCGTACTAAACATTTTATGATGGAAATATTAATTCTGGAAGAATATCTTTAAGGCACATATCTGTAAAGGGTAAGTTTAATTCCAAACATTTTTGTGAAGATCACACATGACAACAATTCACTATCTGAAAACATACCAGTAAGTGCAATTCAGCAAAAAGCAATTCTTCAGAATAAACATAAACATTATGTAAAGTATAACTTACTGTCAGCAGTTCCCCGGCAGGACAAACTGTCCAGCTAGAGTTGTCTACCCTGACCATAAGAGTCTTTGCATCAAAGCAGTGGGCGTGGAAGCACTTGGGGGACATATCTAGTTGAGAACTCTCCGTCTGCAGATAAAAAATGAAAAACACTGTGAAAGGAATACTGGCAAAACTTTTACACACTTCAAAATAATGAGTCTGAGAGTAATTTCACCTGAGAAAGATAAGTCTTTTTTTTTTAATTATCCATTTTTATTGACAATTATCCCTGTTACATGAGAGGATTCCTGTTTAGGGGTAGCAAAGATTCCTGTTGAATATATGAAAGTGAGTCAAGAAGGATAACTATTTTTTTGTCACAGATGTGACACATTCACTCAGTCCAACAGAGTTTAATCACAAATTGTGGTCCGCAAATAATGGACGATATGCAGCCCAATTAGCATAAAAATCATTTTTACCAACATAGCTGCTTGTGACAAGATGAGTGAGTGAAATGGATTTTTACATTGCAGGGGGCAATATTTCAGCCATAGCGCAATGGGATGTGCAAGATGCACATCAGGAAAAGGGACAACACAGGATCGATAGTAAGGAAGAAAGCAAAAGGTTCCCATTTTAGTCGCCTTGTATGACAAGCATTGGGTTACTGAGGCTGGAGTTCGTTGCGGAAATGGAGGTTATTAAAACTCCAGAAGTCATGCTTGCTGTTGGCTTTGTTTGATATAAAGAGCCAGTAGTAGGCCCTAGTTTGGCCAGCAACTTAATATTGCCTTTGTTAGCTTCAGGTCACTGACTTATACATACGTTTATGAACACTGCCTATGGGATCCAGATAGATCCAGATGTAGGTATTTAACTTTCCACTGCAACTCCTCAAGTGAACAACTTCCTGTGTTGTCATAAAAAGTTATCTACTCTTGTGAGAAAAGTATAGCCAGATGTCAAAGCAAAAGTTGGCCTGCTGAATCTGTGGATGTGTCACTGTCAAACCGCGCCCAGATGTGATTTTGAAGAAAAAGAGGTTATATGTACTAATATGTCGATTTATAATACAATTCTTAGTATTTTTAAAAAGCATGTTACTGCTTGTTTCAATTAATTTCCACAACTCAATGGAACAGGAGTTGCAGAGACTGTGAGCAGACGCATTTTCACCTGTGTCGGTTGTTGTGGCTACATCAGACACCGTTATCGCCTTTCCTTCAATTAATTCACAAACGTAACTTAATAAGTCAAATATGAATAATAAATACGCACTCTATAAGGTCGTCAATGCAACTTGTCTGTTGGTATTTACATAGTGCTAATTAAAATAACAGATGAACAACGATTCAAACAAACTCTTCCGAGCGCAGATGGTCCTGCTGACCCGGATGTTAAAAGGGGCATAACTCCATAACTTGGACCACAAAGAATTTTGTTTCACTTGTCAAGAAACTAAGGTTTATCAGTATGAAAAAAGCTTACACGTCCAAATTCAATATTCACAAACGTTTACTGAAAAATAATGATTGTATTATTAACTTTGAAGAGCTAAGCTATGATTTTGCATTTTCCATTTCCTTTAGACAGTCATTTTAATGCTATCCAAGGACGAGAAAATCCAATCAAAGTCTTGAAAAGAAAAATCAGCCAATCAGATACTCTAGGCTCAAGTGGGAGAATCGAAAACATGGCTACATTGAAACCAGACTCGAACACATTCGAGATTTAAATGTAAAGACATTTTCTAAGTGTTGCATTGGTTATAGATAGATGACAATGAATACAATAACAAGTCATCTCTCTCTCTCTATCTCTCTCTATCTGTCTCTTGCTCCCTCTCTCTCGCTTTCTCTCTCTCCACAAAAATATAAAATTATTTCCATGAAACTTTCAGGAATGAAGCAGAAGAAAGGGTGATATTTCCAAATAAATCAGTGCCGAAGTAATCGAATGACTTACCGCCTGCCGGCAATTAATTACTTTCTTCTTTATTTTGTTCCTATTTGTATTTTATATATTTTATTTTCCGTTGGTGGAGGGAGCATATGCTTCCTAATCATGATCTGCTTTCCAATTTTCGTATTAAAAATAATAGACTACGGAAGCAAAACAGAGGCTTAAAGCAGTGTTTTAGTGTAATCCCACAGCTGGCATCCTGACTTGAATCTAAAACTGATACTTATGTTTATGGAATACTGTTCTACAGCTAAATGTATAAGTAATTGCAATCAGTGATCTGAACCCCTGTGGGGAAACGGAATACATGGTTATTTATTTTTTAACTGTCTACAAAGCATTTTAATGCGTGAACAAATATAAACTCAGTCAAAATTAGTTTATATGCGTTTTACTACACTGCCGGGCAAAAGAAACGACACCAAGATTTTGAGAGACTACTGAAAAAAAATCACAATTACGCTGGATATGCAAGAGATATCCCTTCGAGTTCAGCAAGTTTTATCAACGACAAAATGTCAATCAAATTACACTCGTTGAAATCCAAGCACCCGTTTGATCAGTAATGACATAAAGACGTAAGGGGAAATAACTGAAATCATTTGGTATCGTTTCTTTTGCCCTGCAGTATAGATCACATGGCTTTTCGATGACAGGTAAAAGTTAATGCTTCAGTTGTTTTTCTTTAATTAATAGATACTGTCAGAATGTCACATATAAAATCCGCAGTAAGAATTCGGTTTTTTTTTATCTGAATTAAAATGCCGAGCAGTATATAATAAACGTAAAATTCTGCCATATATCTAACTTAAAATCCGTAATATTTATGTTATATTGGAATTTTTGATGTGCTTTTAAAAAGAATAAAAACCTTAGGACATCAATGTTTAGAGAGTTGTGATCAGATAAATCAATGTCACAGTAAAGTCATGGTACCTGTGTTCATACGCATTGTACGAGGTTATTACTTGACCCTCATTGCTGAAATGATGGCAATGGCTCATTCTAAGGTTGTACTTTCTGAAAATATAGCTTGTGTTTGAATTATCATAAACTGTTTTTTCTTTAATTTCTGTTGTCAGTCGTATCGTTTAACTGAGAATTACTAAATGTGTACAAAATTTCATTTCAATCAAATAGAAATGTTACGACTGACAGAAGCATCGGCAGTGGCGTAACTACTATGTTGCAAAAAAGACAAGTGCTCACACTTTTAAAATTTTGAAAAAAACAACAAGTTTTTTTTAAATGATTTAGTAAAAAGACAGAAAGAATAAATTAAACGTGTAACCGTTCTTTGTGAAGCTATAGTCACGGTTATTTAGGCCTATTATTACTGTCATACAACTGAAAACAATAAACTAAACTTCATCTATTTAATGACATTTTTCAGCAACTCTGTAGTGCTTGCATTTGATGTTCCAGTTACGCCCCTGATCGGGGTCCAAAAAGATAATACACACTGGCACTGTCACAACAAATGTTAAACTAGACTTACAAGCAACTATAAAGTTATTATCGGTTTTAAATATACCGACTGCATCAATGCACACCACAACACGGCGCTGTATCGATGATGTCAAAAGTCGAATGACGTTGGGGTAAGTCGCTGCCATTCCTCTTTGCATGAGATATTGTTCCATGGTTATGGTGGTTCACTAGCTGGGATTGGCCGTCTCCTGATCTCCTCAACATCGTATTGTCAGTAAACAACTGCGCCAGAGTAAACATGACTTGTCATGACAATTTTTTTTAAATAACAGAATTTGTAGGATGTTTTCCTATATTCTGTGACTGGATGCATGATAATTAACGACGGTATCTTCCCCCCACCCAACCAGCCTCCCCGGCACCGGCATCGTGACATGTCAGTTCAAGGTTTCTGCAGTGTTTGAGAAACCAGATCTGGTCGTATAATTTACCCCATACGAGGGGCCTTTAAAAGCATCGTAGAACATGCGTGTTATTAAAACAAATACACATACAAATTAGTTAAAGATGAAATGATTCGATGCTTTGTAATGAGCCCATAAACTAATCCTATTTAGCATTTTCATATTTCACATTTCTCTCACCAAAGCTTCAGTAAGAATTAATTTGACTTCTGTTCCTTCTTCAATATAAGCAGAATTCGCGTTGTTCTAACGGGGGCTCTTTTAAAACTGATGTTTCTTCCTTCCAAATGCCTGAAATTAGTTTGTGTTCATACATTCATAACATGCTAGTGGGAGTTTGTGGCAAAGAGAATTTATAAATTCTATGCGTATTTTTTTACATAATACAAATTTTCTACTGTTTGAAGACCCCACGCATGTTATATAGTCACTCAAGCTGCAATCACAGCCACAGCCGCATTTATGGAATGCCAGATATACATGTACCGATGGAAACTTACCGCATACCAGTCACATCCGCATTGCTGGAATCACAAAAAGTCTTCTTTTTTTTTACTTTTTAAATTGAAACCTACCACAGCCGCAGCCACATTAATACTGTACGGTATACTGCATACCTTTGTCCTTAATTCTGCTTGAGTAATAGATAACAGCGGTTCCGATGGCATCGTTTTCCGAAGGAGGATCATAATGTGAACTCTTACAGAGAGAAAATACTAAACCATCAGAGGAACAGTAATTGGCATATATACCATCTGCTCTGTGTAAATAAACGTTTGAAAAGGGGTACAAGGCTTTCTTGTCTCAAACGCGGTGATGAATGGCTTCTTCGGTAAACATCGCTACTGCACTGTACCACAGGAAGGTGACGTTGTGAGGACGTGGTTACATGCTAACAGCGCAGTGCATACATCAGGGCAGGATATGGAGACATTAATACTACGTTATGTTGATGATCATGGTGAGTTATTGCCAGATACATACTGTAATTGGCGTGTCTCTGCATGTACAGGCAATGTTAATCATTCTTGCATTCCTACAATGTCATTTTACCATTCGAAACTGGTGAAGGTGTCCGTGAGAGCGTAACAGAAACCCATATAAATCTTATGCCAAGTCCGTGACCGTATTTGTAGTGTTAACATAAAAGTATATGGAATAATAATAATAATAATAATAATAATAATAATAATGACTATGATGATGATGATGATGATGGTGGTGATGATGATAATGATGATGGTTATGATGACGATGGTGGTGATGATGATGATGATGATGATAATGATGACGGTGATGATGATGATGATGATGATTTTAGCCTGGCCGTGGGTTTAATTTGACTCATGACAAAAAAAACTATATTTTAAGAGTAACAGGAGACCAGTACCAGAATTGAAAAAAATAAAACACGAAAAACATTGGATGGGTAGTTTTTAATTGACAGTACGTATGTCCCTGAACTCTTGCGAAAGAATGGTTTGGTTTGGGTCACAACTCCTTTGCCTGGTTTGAATTGGTTTGTTTGAAAAATAAGGTGAATGGGAGCCAAGGACGAATTTCTATTCAATCCTTTCAAAATCTGTTCATTGAACTTTCGGGTATGTCAACAGACCGAACGTATTGTTGAACACCTCTTTCTTTCTGTACAAACTATACCAAGTGTCTTTGGTAAGACTGGAGCCTGAGTTCTCCGGTTCACCTTCACATAATGGTGGCCAGGTTCATCTTGCAATCGAAAACGATTGCCCTGTACTGGAATGTCTCAGAGATCATTACGATGGTAGGTTTTCTTCAAGTCATACATATCAGGAGAATAAGAAATAAAAATAATGAAGGGGTCTCGTTTCTGTCAAAACTTTATGCAATGAGCAGTATGCCGGAGTGTCCAGGGATCCTACAATGCTCCACTTTCACAACCCCTTCAGTGACCATTATTAGTGATTCAACTCCTGTGCATTTTGTCCATCTTCCGCGTAACCCAGGCCCGGACACAGGGGGGGGGGGGCGTACAGGGGGCACGGCTCTCTTTCTCTCTTTAGCTCGCCTTCCATTTTTATTTTGCTGCAAAGCCAGCCCCCAAAAATATTATGAAAACTCGTGAAATATGCTGAGAATGCACCATTTTGCATGTTAATGTTTCCACATTTAGCAGGGAAGCATGCCCCCCGGACAGCCCTAGAACATGATATCTTTCATAAACTAGGTTGTGCCCCCCCCCCTTTACGCAAATTCTGGATCCGTCCCTGTAACCTGTTTCAGAAAGTGAATAATGCCCTCACCCACCCCAGCGATCAAGCTGTTATCTCGGCGGCCATATTGAATTTCAACATGACTGAAATCGTAAACATGGCTTCAATAGATATCTGTTGCTATAAAAGATCAAAGTATCCACCATTTGTCCAATTTCAACTTGTTAGTGATGTTATGTAAGAAGTATTTTAGTTTGCGAGCGGCCATCTTGACGGCCATATTGCATTTCTTAAAACGTTCAATGATGCGAGGGATATTTTATACAGGTTCTGAAGATGAACCAGTGAATTAAAACATTTGCCAAATGTGCAGCTAGGGTTCCGAAAATAATCATAGTTTTTCTCCCATGGTAATTCATCATTTACTCAGCTTTTGTTTAGATACCGTGTCCAAACGCATAAAACTGAGCTTCAGCTTCGACTATGATACTCTTCTCTGCTTAATTCACAGCTTCAAAAACGAAACGCGTTCCCAAAGAAGTCATACTTTCTACCACTCTTAACTTTCTCCTTTTTGTTCTTTTTTCATTTTTTATAGTAGTTGCATATTCTCAAGCAATTATACGTACCCTTTGGTCTTGACAAAAGTCTAAATTTACAATATTTGTACAGATAGGCAGATGTAGATGATTTGAGTTTTCAACATGGTTTACCTCCTAAAATATTGATGTAGATAATTTGAGTTTTCAACATGCTTTACCTCCTAAAATATTGACGTACATGTAGATGATTTGAGATTTCAACATGGTTTACCTACTAAAATATTGATGTGGATGATTTGAGATTTCAGCATGGTTGACCTCCTAAAATATTGATGTAGATTATTTGACTTTTCAACATGGTTTACCTCCAAAAATATTATGGATTGCTTAACCTTGTTCAGTATACACAACGATGTCAACTAAGAAACGAGGAGATTTTAATGAAGGGGTAGAGAGTATACAGTATTACGTATTCCGGACGGCGGACTTGTTTCCCAGTTTGTTTGCCATCTTGTCTCACTGTATTAACGTGGCATTACACATTTAAGCCTGTTTAAATACGGCACACACCCCGGATCAAGTACCTAATTATCATACCAACTAATTGTAATGCTATAAATGTCCATGTATCAGGTTTACCCGATTTCTTACAACGACCTTTAACGTACACGACAAAGTTTATTTTGTTGATTTTTTGTACTTAACCGAAGGATATCAATTAACTACAAAAGGGGTAAGTTTCTTGAGTATTTTACCAGTTATGGATTGCCAAATGAATCTTGGTGAATGCGTAAACCTGAGAGTAAATGGTTCTTAGATATACATGTATCTCAATTATTGTGGCATTCATAGAATTAGCATACCTCAGTCAGATAAGGCCAATGCACTAAGTTGATAAAACACATTTCTGACTTAGTGTTTGATACCGATGTAAAACACGCATTCCATGTTACAAAAAAAAAAGGTTCGACTACAAGGTATGTATGTATGTATGTATGTATGTATATGTATCGAAGACATGAATGTGTGTGTCTGTCTATTTGTCTACATGTATGTAAGTACATGTATGTATGTTTGGATGGATGGGTGGATGAATGGATACATGTTTGTTGAAGGATGCATTGGTGGAAAAATCAACGAATTCTTCTATTTTGGACAAACACGTAAAGAGGCCAAGCGAGACACAAATGATACTTCGAAAAATCATACTGAATGATAGAAAAGGCCTAAAACGAATAACATATGAGAACATATGCTTACACGTAACGTGTGTGTTTATACGTCGAACTATTCCGCCGACCCCTTCCGTTAGTTATGAAACCTAATTATTGGGCATGTCAAATAATGGTACCCTTTGGCAGTACAGATGTTGGTTTCTTTGTGGAACGATTGTTTGAAATTTTAATTTAGCATGAGTGAGCGCTGCGACCAGACGGACGATGTAAACAAAGGTAACCACACGCGTGGTTTTATCAGCAAATGTCGAGGATAGAATGAAAGTGTCTGAATTAAAATACAAAAGTCTACGAAAAGTCATGATTTGACACTGACATGCTGATATTTAATCGATTTAACATGTGGTAATTTTGTGTTTGGAATATCCTGGAATTTTTTTCATTGGTAAAGGCTTTATAAGTTACTTGATACGATTTGCAGACACACGCCATCCTTCCTACCCGACATAGGTGTACATACACAGGTAGACTTTCAATAAGCTGTTTCTTAATCTGAAGGAAACAGACACCTGATTTCAGTTGTGTGTCACCGCTAACAGCTAACACTAGTCGTCAAGTAAAGTAGAAAGTATTTGCGGCGAAACTTCAGCAGAATAAATTGTCAGGATGTGTTTACTCATGGTGGAGTGTATCGAGAAATGTTTGTTTATTTGCCGCATTCACAAAATGTTTATTCATACGAACAAGGATTCGATTCCTTTTACTCACCTGTCTGTGGGATGAACGAATATCTACGTAAATAGAAAATATTTCTTTTAACAATATATATCTAGATAAAAACAACCTTGTGACGTGGAGTATCAAAATCCCTTCGAATGTGTAAGTATAAAAAGTACATGTTAGCCGCACATGTTGAGTCAAAGTTAACAGATGTGCAGGAAGGAAGGTCTGTGAACCATCTTTCACCGTCAGGACTTTGTAAGAGTGAATTATTCAGGAAGAGAAGTTACCGTTTGAAAATCAAGACAATCAAAAACATGCTGAAAGATCTGATAGTTTGACGAAGACGCCTGATGTACCAGACGAGGTAACTGTATTATCAATCACCGATATTATTCAGAATTAATTTTCTTACGATGCAAGCGGCTATAGAAGTTTTAAAGAATTAAGGCAATACTACATCAGAAACCAGTTCTACTCACTGACTATGAAGTTTCTAGAGCATTGAGTAAGACAGTGAATACAAAACCAAATGAATGTTTCTGATGACTGATATTACGAGTGTGGACAACCCGCTATTTAATTACCTCTTAATCCCGTTCAATGATTTATTATTTTCGATTTTATAAAACACCTTTGTTAAGGTTTCACAACATTTATTCATATTCTGTGAGATCTTCATCGTATTTGCAAAATTCCATTTCGTCATTAATATTGTGGATCTTTGAAAACATCTGTATGCTATTGATACAGTGTCATGTGTAATGTCATTGGGATTACCGTAGATGTTTTCTTCTGGGAGATTCAAATAATTCACTCGTTTGGCTATAACATTCATTCATTCAACATAACATATACTTGACATCTACATGTAGGCTCCAAATTTCTCCGGAATATTTATATTCATGTCAATAATCCAGAATCACCTTATCCTTCATCGTCGAAATCAAGGGCATAGCGACTCCGCCAACGTCCATAACATACCCTGGATGTACTCCTATTCACCATAGGAGTGTTAAGAGATACGCTCCACACGATTATGAAAAGTCAGCTTAATTTACGTCGCCTTTTGCCTCCTGAAAGGAGGCTATATCGGCGACGAGCTCCACACGATTGGAAGCAAGTTTTCCCTACGGAAGCTTCACTGATTGGTCAAAACGACCGCCTCGAGACGATTGTCGTGAATATGAATGATTCCAGGGCACACGACGAACGCTGGCGGAGTCATTATACAATGGATTTCGAGAATGTCTATCCTTGTACATCTTAAGAAATGTACTGGTTCAAAGCCTAAATAATCTTCCATAATGATTCAATCTCATATAAAAAAAAGAAATTTTAATCACGAATATAGAGAACAAAATCATCCATGATTGCAAAGTACACCCTCTGCGGACATGCCTCTTCAATAAACAGGGAAATGCTCAGAGTCTGTATGAGATATGTGGATGCAGAGAAACAAATTATGCGTGAAGACTTCCTACATGTGCAGTATACCAAACTTGTTGAACTTTCTGCTGTGGGAGTAGCAAATGGAATGATGGAATTCTTGTTACACTGATGAGTACGGGATTTTCGGATTTATGGTTACCATGTTTTACCAAAAAACTATTTCATTGCCCATTACGTTTTACTGAAGACGTTACTTGGTTTAACCACCATCCATTTTCCCACAGTTCATTGGTACAGATGATATAGCTCAATTTAAGTTATATAGAAACAAGTCCATTGTTTTTGTTACAGTAATTGATGACCAGTTCCATGGTTGCATATTAAAACATAAACAGCTAAGTCCTTCAAACCTTGACTTTAGAAGTTATGATCACATCATGTTAACTGAAAATCTCTTCTCCAGTGACAAAACCTCTGACAAGCGTGAGCGACAACATCGAGAGGATGTGATTGTTAACTCATTTCTCTCTTCAATAAAACAAACACATTTTGTGCATAGGCGTACATTATGCTTTGGCAAAATGCTCATAATTCAGTCTTCTAGTCTGAAGGTGCCTCTATGCCTATGATTTATAATACTAAAATGTAACTCTTTTTATTATTTTAAACAGGAACTTAATTACTCCATGTCAATTCTCTTTTTCAGGTTTTGTCTACGTTGATCCATATATCTTTCTTTCAAGATCACGAGTCGGCTTCCATTGATCATTTATCGCTGCACCAGCTCTGAACGGACCCATATATGATTACCAAAATGAAACATTTTCATGGGAACTCACGTCTCATAGGTTCATAACTCAGTTATTTTTCTCTCGAGTCAACGTGAAAACACGAGATCATGGACAAGACAGTTGTTGCCTTTTTTGTTCTGTTTCATATATCTGTCTGTATCGTGGGAGTCCGTGCAGTATGGAATGTTTCCTTCCCTATGACAGAAAACCAATTCAATAACCTTTCCTGTCAGAGTAGATGGTCCTGTGCAAACATTACCTCAAGGTATCTGGACAGGCGTGTCTTAAACATCAGAGAGAGAAACTGCGCATGTCAGGAATCGTGCCTCTTCTTCGGGGACTGCTGTTCTGACTTTGAAGGAGTTAACCGGACGTCTCTAGCCTACTATACGCAGACACCCACTGAAAACATTCATTGCATTGCCAAGAAAAGAGTTTCGACATTTAACCATTACAGCGTGGTGTCATGTCCTGAAGGTGTAAGGAACACAACAGTTGGCCAATACTGTGAAACAGAAAGCGATGAAGATAGTTTTACTGATATTCCAGTGACAGGAAGAACATCACACCATACATTTAAGAACATGTATTGTGCGATATGCCACGGTGAGGCCTACATCGTCTGGACCATCGCTTACGATTGTGATCACAGAAGTGGCATCAATGCTGGTGCTCCTCTCCAAAATGTTTTTGGGAATAGATTCTGTACAGTGAAGTACCTTCCTCCCAAACCCGAGTTTCTTCATTTGTGTTGGAAGAATAAGGAGAGCACAGCAAAGTGCAGTCCCGAATTTGCAGGACCGGAAACCGTACAACTGTGCAATGAAGCCGAAGACTTTTCCAAAGCTGTTTTCACAAGTTCAGGAGATCTGGTGAAAAATAAACATTGTGCTGCGTGTAGAAATGCAATGCCTAAATGTGAGCCAGAAAGGAGACAGGTCTTTCGTGGATATTCATTGCAAATTTTAGTGAACATTAACGAAAATAATCTTGATTCGAACGATGACACATACGACTGTCCGGAAACACAAATATTCAATCCTTTGTCCGTTTCTTGTGTTCATGTATACTGTCCTGAAACATGGGCTTTCAAAGGTGGTGTGTGCACGCCAAAGAATATTGAAACTAGCACAGTCTTACTGCAAAACAGCAGCTGGACTGAAACAAATTCGTCACAACCTTTTGGGGACGAAGGCAGCAATACAGATACAACGTTAAACTGTCCATTTATGCAAGTCAGCATGTCGGAGTTTGACGTCGTAAACGGAACCTTGCGACATGACAAATCATCAGAAACATTTTCCAAAAGTGAATTCATCGTTAACAATGGTTCTGTATATGTCTGTGTAGAGGCATTTTTGGCCAAAGTTGATGGATTTAAGCCCAAATTAGCAAACATTAATTTTAAAGGCATCGAAGGAATTGTCACTTTCACTGGCATGTTGATATCCATAATAGCCTTATGTATAACACTTATTGTGTATGCCATATTTCCTCAATTACGAAACATTCCTGGAAAAATCATCATATCTCTCAGTGCCTGTCTACTAGTGGCCGATATTTTGATGATGGTTTCGTCACTTGGAGAGTCTGTATACACAGC